>BHFT01014709.1:0-10987 GCA_004320025.1 Laticauda laticaudata | reverse complement strand
GTTTTATAAAATAATCAATAATTTGTAATTAAGTTTAATTTTATAACAATTCATATTATCCTCCCATCTATCCTAGAATCATTTTGGTAAACATAAATTAAAATTTAAAAAAGAAAAAAAACTCTTTATATGTTATTTATTTTTCTAAAAATCTACATATTCCATAACTAAATTTTATTAATTCCAACCACCTGATAGAATAAGATCCCAAACTGTTGTAAAAATTGTTTAATCATAACTTGTTCTCGAATTTCAATAATGTCAATCCTACTCATTTCAGCACATCCAACATTTTCCTTAATGAATCTCCGTCCTGTAATGGTTACTTTCATCATTTGTTTTCGCAGGTTTTTGTTAGCAGAATACAAATCTCTAAGCTGCTGGTTAATAACATTTACAATCAAGATATTTCAAAACTTTTTACTGTATATTTTCAGGCAAAAATTCCCAATAAAAAAAATCTCTGGGTTTCAATCTTATAAGCTTATGTATCATTTTTTTGGTTCCAGCCACATGTGGATTTTTAGTCCAATATTTTTTTAGCGTCCAGGCATGTCCACCAATATGGTAATATGAAACCAGGTGTCTGATGACATTGTCCAACACTTTTCGGCTTATTCTGTTGAACACGACCGTTTAGCTATTCTATTGGTTCGGGGAAAGTGCCACCCTATAAAAACATCTTATACAAATTTTCTTTAAATCCTGTTGACATTGTCATTGTATAATTTGTGAAACCCACAATTTTTGCCATTCTCTCCTAAATCAATCCATATAATTCCAGACCAAAAAAAAATAAAAAAAAAAAAAATTTCCCGCCCTTTTTTCTTTCCCCCCCAAAAGCAATCAATAGTTTCTTAACTTCTTCTTCTAATTTAATTTTCTAATAAATATTCCATAAAAATTTTTAATCACCTTTTCAAATCAGCACCATGTCAAATCTTATCTAAATTGGTAATTTATCATAAAAACCTTTCTTGTTTTAAAAATCTTTATCATACCTTGATTTGTATTTGTGCATGTGAAAAAACCCAATTCAATCTTTATACCTTAGTTCCGTCTAAGTTTTTATATAGATTTAAAGTTCATGACCCTTTCATTCAAAATATTTCAACCATAGTCTAACTGTTTTGTTCCTTTTTGGTATATTATAATGGATAAGAATAATGACTCAATAGTCGATAACATAGATCTGGAATATTTTCAAATAACATAACAGTTTAGTAACCACAGAGACTCCCATATATAATGTCTTCTAAAGTACCCCCTGTTGGTTTTAGTTCCTTTATAACCATAAAACACAATGCCACCTCCAACAACAGATCATGTCCTATATGTCACAATCTAGTATTTCTAATGTTACCATTCCTTTACCCACATCAACTTCGTAGCTTGATAGTACAACTCCAAATTAGGCAAAGCCAAAATCCCCTCCTCTTAATCTTGCAACCTTGCAAAAGTTTTAAACTTTATTCTCGTCTTCTTATCTTGCATATTATTCAACACAATTTTTAATTTAAATCTTCAAATTAATATCTTTTCCCAAGCCTGACTGGAATTGTTTGAAAACAAATTATCATATTCTGGGTAATATAATTCATTTACTTGATTGGTTGAATATTTCTCCCTTTTTAATGACAGTTGTAAAATTTTCCCGTTTACCAAGATCTAGCACTATCCTGGCTGCTTAAGTTTAAATATAGGTTATTCTCTTTTAATGTACTGCATCTTTGGCTGTCAAAGGTATATCCGCCAATATTTAAATCTTATCGTGACCTAGATTTTCAATAGGTCGCTAATTCTTTTCCTTTTGGTCTTGCAACATTGTCTTTTTTGGTCAGTATCTTTGGTTCCTTGTTTTATTTTATTTCAAGGCAGCCAACTTTCAATATGTCTCCTATCTGTTCCAATCAGTTTTTGGTGCAAGTTTCTAATGGATCTTCTTCAGATGAAAAACCAAATATCTGCAAATGCTTGCAATTTAAAGTCTTCCTTTTTAATTCATCCCATTTTATGTCTTTTCTTCTCTAATATTTCTGTTTAATACACTTCCAAGGTTAACACAAAAACAAAGGTGACAGGTGGGCATCCATGTCTTTGTTCCTTTTCTTGATATCAATGGAGTCTGTATGCAATGATAGTCTATTCATATAACCTTTTGCTGTTTGCTTATGATATATAGATTCTTTGGCTTGAGTAAATTTTAAAGTAAAGCCATCTGTTCCAGCAGTAACAACAAATGAAATCGCCAGAGTTCACATTAATCAAAATGCCTTCTGTAGATCTAGAAATATCAAGAGCCATTTGTTTTTTCCAAGTGAATGATGCTCATATATTCCAAATGTCCCAAAATTACTCTCATATTGTCCTCTTATTTGTCTCTTGGCAGACACAATCCCATTTTTGATCAGGGATGAATAAAACTGTTTAAAATATGTTTTTAGTCTTTCTGCCAAATATTTGAAGCGAAAATTTTAATAAAATCATAGCATTTAGTAAAGAAATAGGGTCTTGTGAGTTCTTATGTTGTAATAAAATCTGGCTTTCTATTTCTTTTGGAAATAAGTTAATATTAAGGTCTAACTAACCATGTTTATATGTATCCTCCTTCTTTAACAATAACTTCATTATGACTTCTGGGGATGAATGAAAAGATTCAATGATTCTTTGTAATGCTTTTAATAAAATTGTGGCCAGAATCCAATCTGGGGCCTGAACCTTTCCATTATTTTTGCTTCTTAAGTGCCTATCAGTTAACTCCATCATTGTTTGATCATTGGCTTTCTTCTAATACATTGTTTCAATCTCTTTCGGTATCTGGGGTAGAGATTAGCATTCTGTTAAAGTACTGTTTGGCTCTTTCCCATCAAACATTCTCTTGTAATGTATAATTTCTCAAATATAATCCTCGTATGAGTTTCCTTCTTTTCTCTGCTACCCATAACAAAATTTGGCCTTAAGTCTCATGGCTATTAGTTGCAATATTTTGCCTTGAATTCTGTCTCTTTTCTTCAGTTTTATTTGCCTAGCTCACTTCCCTGGTTTATATTGCATCGTTCAAAGTAGTTCTGTTTAGCACCTCCTAATTTTTTTGTAGCTAATCTTCTTTTTGTTAAAACCCCATTTTATGTTAATTATAGTCCAAGTTTTTAACTTGGTATCCTTTTTCTGTTGGCATTTTCTGTAACTCTTTTTTCAAGCTCCCTTTATACTCATCCCTTCTAATGCCTAGAGGCTAATCTTTTCATGTATTGTTTTTTCCTTGTATCGTCTATTATCACAGAAAGCCTCTGGCAATATGCCTGTCATTGTACCCATAACAATTCTTGGATTGATGTAGTCTTCTTCTTTGTTATTCATAAAGAAAAAGGAGCCAGAGTTCTTTGCTTCCATTCTATGTATAAAGTTTTTTCCTTTAAATAGTATTTATTTAAATCGTCCATGCTAAGATCTTCTCTTTGTGCTTGCTCCAATTTAAATTGTCATTTGGATTTCAGTGGTTGCCCAAGTTTCATATTTACTTCTTGAATATTGTTAACAAATTCCTGTTTGGATACATTCCATAGTCGATACTATTTGCTGGACCATGATAAAGTCTATTTGAATAAAGTGTATATATGTTTAGTTTAGCATTTCTTTCCTCTCCATGTATCTTTTAACTTCTATTTCATCCACCATTTTTTTAAAAAAAGATTTAGGGGAGAGGAACTCTTTTAATTATTGGCTTTTGTTGTTTTCTGTTGCTGTATAATCCAGATTCTATTGTCTACAATTCCATTGGAATCTCCATCAAAACTATATTGGTATAGTCTATGTTAAATTATTTTCGCATGTTGTAGTTTTTTTGTAAATTCTTCTTGATTGTCAATTTTGGGGCATAAATTTTGGCAAATCAAGGAGTGTTTTTAATATATGTCTATTATTTCATCACCATTAGTATTCTTCACCAAATTCATCAATCAATATTGTTCCATTTTTGGTTGGAATAATATCTTTAAGATATACCAGGAGACCAACTCCTCTTTTCTTGCATCTGGTGTAAAGAGGTAATATTTCCGCAAGTTTGGTCGTCTCAGTAATTGGTTCATGTTGCTTTTTGATGTGGTATTCTGTAGACAAAATATAATATAAAATTTTAATTCTCTAATTTTATGAAAATTTTCCTTTTTTTTAACAAGCTGAATTAACCCTTTATATTGGGAATTAGTAATTAATTTTTTTTTTCTTCCAATGGTTAGAATTTTTGTAGTTAGGTTAACCAGCTCTCGTCGATTCTTAGTTCACCTTGTTCCTGGCTCTCCTTTTTCCACCTACGCAAACCTTCTTCTTTTCCAATCGTCATTGTAGTTCATTGTAAATTTCAATTAGTGAAATTGTCTTTTTCTGGGCCTCTTTCTCTCTTTAAAAAATAGTCTGCATGAAAAATGAATTCAGCTTTTCAACTGACATCAGTTCTGTATCTCTGTTCTTTGCCATGTGAACATTCAACCTTCTGGAATCAGCGCATCTATAATGATGACCTCCTTTTAAATGTAGCAAATTTGGGTTCAAGAATCGGTATTCTTCTTCTCATCTCTCTCACTCTTCTGGCACTTGTTTTCAAAGAACCGTACATCTCCTTATCCTGTATTTTAATGTTTTACTCTCTTGGCCAGACTTGCAAATTTGCAATTTTAATTGCTCAAGCTTTCTTTGTAATCCTGATATGAACTTCTCTCTTGGAAACTATTTCTCCATCACATATCTTTGTAAAACGACTCATCGATAAATCTCAATCTATATCCATCCATCATCGTTCTCAGTTGAGTTTTTCCAAAGCCTTTCTGCCAGTATTTTCTGTCAATATATTAGCTAAGTTTGTTCCTGTATTTTCTTTCCTCATAAATTTTGAATCTGAGATAAAATTCCTGATCTGTCCATCTCCCCATGCTCGAGCGATAACACTTTTATCTTTGTTCAAACCACAGTTTTAATCTGTTATCTGTGCTTCAATCTTTCTTATCTCTTTTGTTTAGCGGGCGTTCTTCTTCAATTTCTTGGAGCCTCTCATCATACTTCATCATCAATTGTTGGATTGGTTCTCCACACTTTCATCAGTTTTTCCTTTCCCTATTCTTTGTTCAAATTTCTCTGTGACATGAATGAATAAAAGTATAGTCAATGATTGATTAATAAAGATATTAATGTATTTGATATTTGATTGAAAGTATGAAAGGATATATAACGTAATTGTAATTGAAGACTACAAAATGGTTGCACAAAATAATATGTAAATCAACCAGCACACTGTATGTATATATATGGAAGGTAGTTTATGTTTTTATGTTATGCTTGTTTATGTTTGTCTTAAAATCAATAAAAAAAAATAAAAAAAATTTAACTGTATTCATAGTTAAATTTTTTCTGCCACAAGACACTGGTGAGTTTGGGTAATCACTATTTCACAGTCTCCCAATATTTTATGGGTTTAAATCTGGATGAGGATACACAAATGCTGCCTTGAGGTCTTGAAGAAAAAGCAAGATATAAATGCAACAAATAAATGAATAAACTAATTGAACCTACCTTTAACTGCAGAGATAACTTGCATAAAACTATATTTTTGGACATAGGCATGCTTAACTTTTTAAGAAATTGGTTTTCCTCTGTTTGATGGACAACTTTTTTGCGGAGCAAAGCCATTCAGCTCACTATGTTTCTTGAAAACATCTCAACATTGCTCACAAAAAAACAGTCCATGAGGAGTAAAAAAAAAAAACAGGTCTCAACTTCTCATATAATGGAGGTGGTNGAGGAGTAAAAAAAAAAAAACAGGTCTCAACTTCTCATATAATGGAGGTGGTCATATCTATGAGCCATCCTTATAGGCTATCTTCTTCCAACATGATTTTTCTTGAACAGACACATCACTGTGTAATCAAGAAATAAAAGAACTATAAGGAAGGAATGTAACTAAGTGTAGCAGAGCTTGCATGCAGAAGGACTTGACTTTCACTTCTGGCATCTCAAAGAATAGCTGGTGAAGCTTTGCTTGAATTACTGAAAAACTTTTGCAAATTAGTTTTGTCCTCAAAACTGGGTGGCATGGATAATTGATTAGGTTGGGTATATGGTAACAAAACCATCTACCCTCTCATCTAAAATGGAGCTGGGAAGACTTGATTCAAAATGGTTCATGTCACGAAAAGCAGAAACAGATTTAGGTCTAGCCTATTGAGATACCAACCATGCCCTTTTATACATAGCTGAAATTCAATTCTCTGGAAAGATTTAATACTTCTGCCTTGGAAATCAAGTTGTCTTCAGTGCAAAATTGATCCAAGAGTATCCTACTGCCACTCACTGGCAAACATTCTGCTCAGGGATTAAGTGCTTCTCTGTGCAAGTGCTCCAAAGAAATGCATTTCATCTTCCAAGGAGCCTTGCCACACGTTCTCTCCATAGGCTGCATTCATATGGTGATGGATACTGTTTTGATAGAGTTTAGACTTTTAAGATTTGTTTTTCATTCTAAAAGGAACAAAATCTGCCCTTGAACTTGGATTGTGAGAGACAAATTGTAAAAAGAAATTGAAGGCAAGGAAATCTTGCTATAAAAATCAAGGAAGTATCCACTCCCTCAGCCATTGCTAAGTAGATATAATATATGGCTGCATGCATGGATAAGACAATATTTATAACTCATGGATAAGACAATATTCACTAACTCATGCCACTTCCTGACACGTTTTTTGTTTGTATCCTGTCTCTGACTCATCCCAGGAAAAACAACCTGTTGGATTTCAGCTTTTCTGGCTAAAATTTGGCCATCAGACCAAGCTTCTGCAGCTGAGCCAGAGAGGGAAGGGGAGTCTTCCAGGTGTTTGGCGGAATGCCTGCAAGCCATTCCCTCTCTCTGGTGTTCTCAAGGACCTTTCGTATTTTGAATTTAGCAACCATTGCAACTCCTTAGCAGGTCAAACATAAAAAGAGTTATTCTAGAAAAGCATTTTATGCTGTTCATGAAAATGGTTGGAATCTTCAGTAGTGTATCATAAAAATAAATTTATGTCATCTATAATATATTCTTCTGAAAATGACCTCCAATGCTACTGTAATATCTCAGAAGCAGGGACAATGTCCATCAGCAAATGTGTTGGCTTAACAAAAATTCAAGGGTTCTGTCATCATCCCCACATTCTCTGCTGGGGAAACTTGATTATATTGTCTGCCTGGGCAGCATAGGAATCAAAATAGTGAGGTTTATTTATGGTGCATCAAATAGCAAAACACATCCTTTGTTGTCTCTCCCTGAATTCTCATGACACTTGAAACAGATTTCAAGAGGTGGGGAGATCAAATGACTTGTTTTAAACTTATCACCATTACTTATACTAAACTGGAAGCAACTGATAAAAATATTACACTACTAACAGAAAGAACAAGGGGGGAAGAATGAATAGAAGACAACATCACTGTTCTACTTGTGGTAAATGAGTTGCCTCCTCCAAATTGTAGCCTTGAAAATTTAATTAAAAGTAGGCTAAATGCCGTTATTTAAAGATGTTAACTACTTTGATGATAACTGATTCAACAAATGGTACTGTGGAGATGTGGAATTTTTTTTGTTGATTGAATACTATGTAAAGGTCTCCCTACAACCACTATCACCATAGGCTGAGTTTTTATAACATTTGGGTATATTTTTAAGCTGTATGATAGTAGTAAACTGACAATATTTATCTTCTGATAAGCTTTTTAGCTTGAAACATTTACACCTAAAACATCATATAATTCAAGCAATACTCAAGAAAATTCACCAATAATGTATTGTATTAATGCAACACTCTATAGTTATAAAATTCACTTAGAATTCACTTAGATAGGCATTTGTCTTCTCCAAACATTAGGTCATTTAGCAGCAAATTTCAATCTTAACCCCATTATTTTCTTCATAATTGGATGGCTGCCATTGGGTTTCAAAAAAGGAAAATAATGTGCCAAAACAGTGATCAATGCTGAGAAGCAAAGAGCTTAGCTCTTTATATGTTACACATGGAGAAAGCCCATCCTAGATTAACAAAAGGGTCAGATAGCATGTTGACAAAGACTCAGAATAGATAATATGAGGATATAGATAAAAATCTAATCAGGCATTTTCTTGAATACTATGACATGATGCTATATGCATGCTGGTTATGTTTTTCTATATCTGCATCTTCTATCTGCCTCTACCTACTGTATTTTTTATTTTCAACAAATGTACTACATTTAACTAGGGTAAGGGTCCCCAAATTTTTCAGTCATTGACCTTGTTATGAAGTTTCAACTTGTTCATCACCTTCCCCCTGGGGAATTTATTATAGAAAATAATTTAATAAATACAAATAATACTTTTGTTTTGTTGGCTTTCAAGTCACTGTTGATTTCTGGCGATTGCTTGGAATAGTCCCTGCAATTTTCTTAGGAAGATTTCAGAAGTGGTTTCCCGTTGCCTGCTTCTCAGGGTTAAGAGAGGGTGACTGGCTCAAGGTCACTCAGCTGACTTTGTCCCTAAGTCAGGACTAGAACTCAGAGTCTCCTGGTTTCTAGCCTAATGTCTTAACCACTTCACCAAACTGGCAAGAACAAGAACAGTGACTAGTCCCACCACCTTTGAGGGATGATATTGATCACTTTGGGCAATCCTGGACTAGGAGATCTGAAGAAAAGTTAAAGTTGCTTGATTGTAAATACAGATCTTCCCATGATTTGGAATCCTGCTTTATCCCCGTTCATGTCCAACTTTGGATTCAGCTGCCTTTCTGACCCAATGAAAATATCAGGAAGATCAGGAAGCAGGCATGATTTATAAATATAGGAGATTTGAGCCAGTGAGGATAGACTTGTATTACAAATGTTCTTAAGATCTTGAGCATTTAGGTGCGTGCCTGAGCAGAGTTCAAATATCTATGTACTAACTGAATCCTTGAAAAACAGATGTTTTTATCAGTCAGCAGTTGTCTATATAAGCCAATAGCTTGTTATGACTCATGAGTCATGGATGCAGTTACTACAGACTGTCACCCACACATACGTGCTTTTGCCAAAACTCCAAACAGTACAAATCAATAAACAGAGAAAAGTAAATGAAATAAAATGGTATCCAAAGGTTTGTTTGAATTTTCCCTTTTGCTTGAGTTCGCCATTTTATTTGTCTCCTTCCTCAGCTTCAGTTTGTGCATGGCCAGCATCTTATGCTAATTTCTGAGGTAAAGAAAAGGAAAGGAGTGTCTTTCCTACCAGTTAAGAGTTTTATCTAAACCATACCAGTTTCATACAACCTGATCTCAATTGTGCCTCATCAGATGTTGAGTTCTACTGATTTCAAGGGCACTTATTTTTTACATTTAAAGCCCCTTAAAAAATAATTTGCTTCTTTCATGCTGTTAACTGATTCCCCTCAAGATCAAATGCCACCTCTTATGGTTTCAGAAACCAATATGGATTGAAACCAGAATAAAATGAGCTATCATTCAAAAGACAAAGCTGGAGACTGGCCAGTGCGGTTGAAGCAAATCAAAACTCATATGATTGCAGTGACTTTTATCTTCTTTGCCAAGGAGGGATGATATAAAGATGATGATAGACAAACTATTTCAAATTCCCCAAACAAAAGAAATGGGAATACTGTTTGTTTTCTTTCCATGCTTTATTACGTTTGCCGTTCTTCGTATTCCCAGAGCAAAGTCCAACAATCTCTGCAAAAGAAAGCTAATATTGTACAAGCAAGAGTCTTGTTTTACATCAAGATGAATTGTCTCAGTTATTTGTTCTGTCCCTCCTGCCTTCCCTCAAGCCACAGCCTTGATCCAGATTTGTTCAATGGTTTCCTCCATTCCTTTAGCATAAAATCTCTGGTATCAAGATGAAATTTCACTAAAATAAACGCTCTCCTATGGACTTCAACAGCATTTTTTTTTCTTCAAGTAGCCCTTTGCTTACAATCATTCATTTAGTGACTGTTTGAGATTACAATGGCACTGACAAAAGTGATTTATAACCAGTCTTCACATTTAAAACTATCACATGTGATCAAAAATTGGGTACTTGGCAACTAACATATATTTATGATTTTTACAGCATCCCAAGGTCATGTGATCACCATTTGTGACTTTCCCAACATGCTTCTGGCATGTCCCATGAGGGAAGCTGCAATCATTTAATGACTGCATGATTCACTTAACAACTCTGACAAAGAAGGCCATAAAATCAGGTCATATCAGTTAACCACCATCTGGTAAAGCAATGGAATTTCTGGCCCCAGTTGTAATCATAACTGAGTTTGATTAAATCATTTCACAATTACATATTTGTAGTGAGAGGAATCCCAAGTTAGAAATGAACTATGATGAAATGAAATGATCAAAAATCCATGGATGATCTTTCCTCCTTCCTCCCTTTTCTTCTCCCTTTTCTACTCCCCATGTGGTGGTTTTCAGAAGAGGGAAGAGACTTGTATATACACAAACAATTTACAAAATGGTTCCAGCATCTTCCTTCATTCTCCCTCTTCTTTTTTCACTTCCCTCTTCTTCATAAACCCTTTTCCAACAGTGACCACAACATGATTGATTTTTGTCTCAACCTACGTCCACACAAAAATCATCACAACAACATAATCTAACATTAATCCTCAATCTATAACTCTCAAAATTAAACCCCGGCAAACTTATTGATCTTTATGCCAATACAATTGATCTCTCTCCATTGAATTGGCAATTTCTATTCTCTGGATGTAATACTGTTAGAGTCTTACCATTTACTAGCCATCATGTTTTGATTACTTGAAGTTAATAGAGGAGTCGAATCAAACTTATATGTTACCAATGGAAGCAAACTCCCAAAACCAGAAAAAACAAATAATACCAATAAAAACGACCAATAAGGAAAGATTCCAGTCCAAAAAAGAAATCACTTTGCAGAAAAAACAAATCTGGTTTCACTGTGCCCAAATCTCCTCGTGCTT
>BHFT01014708.1:0-31608 GCA_004320025.1 Laticauda laticaudata | reverse complement strand
ATATACATATGCCTATATCTATATGTAAAATTGTGCATATGGTAAACAGTATCTAAGGGTCCCCAACAAGGGAAACCCCCAAGTGCTCCATATGAGAACTTTCTGGATCCCTGTCCCCAACAGGGGAAACCAGCCATACAGGATCTGAGGTGGATTCTTTCCTGTCAAAACAAAACATCCTGCTGTTTAAAATGATACTTGTGGCTTCCCTCCAAAGAAATGATCCAAAGGCAATTGCAAGAAAGTGGAAAGGTACTGCCCCAGTCCCCAAAAAGGGAAACCAGTGGGGAAATGGCACCTGTGATATTTAGGCATGAACTTGAGCCAGCCGTTGAAAAAGACAGGAAGCCAGAATCTCTGCTGCTAATGTCTGAGAAGTCTAACGAGCTGCTGCTGCTGAGGCTCTAAGTTGTGAGTTAAATGCTCCTGTCAGATGAAATTGCAAGGTGAAGTGAGCCACGGCTGTGAGCGCTCCGCTATGATCGCAGAGAAGACGATCGGAAAGTTAGATAAGGTAATTGCCTGAGGCGGTCGCTAAAACTGGTGGATGCCAGGGAGGTGTCCCATGAAGGAGGAGGAGCATCCTGGAGTTTTATAGCCCAGCCTTTCCAGAAGAAACTGAAGCACCTCCCATTTCTGGATGCTCTGAACAGCTCATGGGAGAATAACAAACATCTTCAACTATACCCAGGAAGAAACAGGAAGCTATTGCAACTACTACATAGTAATGCTATAATATGGGCAAACCAAAGGACAATATATTATTTTAATCTTGGAATTAAGCTGTGGAAAACTTCAGATAAGAATAATCCTACCTCCTACTCCTGAGGAAATTATATCTCTAAACAAATATCCAGGTTGACCTAATATAATAGCCTAATTAAACAATTGATTCAAATTATGGTATATTTTCTCCCTAAAAATGACTCTAGCACTTATAATAGCCACCAATATATTTTGCAGTTTTTCACCTAACATCTTAACATTTTTATGTAAATTGTGAAATGCTGTAAACAGTATCTTTGTTTTTAGGATTGATTCAATCAGTTTTATTATCCACATCCAGTACTTTGCATAAAACACATATTCTGATAGCAACAACAAAAAAGAAACTATCTGGCTTACTGTATTTGCAATTAATTTTGCAAGATAAACTTGGAACTAGCATATTTCTTATTTTATTATGCTGGTTCTCCAACATACTGTTTTCTGTAAATTTGGTTATGTTAACAAAACAGCTGTCACATATACCATAATACTCTGAAATACTGACACCTTGTGGACTATAAAATACCAGTAGAAAAATGACAGAAATTATTTTTCTGTTCAAATCTTTCATTTTCTCAAAATTAAAATTTATATAAATTTTATTATATGAATTAAAATTTATATAACCAAGTTACATGTAGTAAACAACAAATCGATAACAAAATTCACCCTTTATTTCAGTGTATCAGTTTGGAAGTAAATATTGTTAAAATGTGTTAAAATATTTTCCAAACTAGGTGTTGTTTCAAATAAGTTATAAAAGCATTCCAAAAAACCCATGTAATCCATAAGTAAGCAAACATGAAAAATTGTGTTAGATTCTACTGAAGAAGAATTTCAAGAAGAAATATCAATAATAAAGACAACGTTCTTCAGAAATAGGATTCAGGATAGGAAATAGTATTCAGGATCTCTAATCTGATGTCATGAAGTTGTAATTGTTTTAATCTGGAATATATGTGAAATAATTCACAAATATATGTTTCCTTAGGAACTGCTAAGGCGGTGTGGTGCCTCAGTGATTAAGACATTGAGCTCATTGGTGGGAAAACCCAGGTTCAAGACCCGAGCACCATGTTAGAGGGTGAACTCCCATCCTCGTCCCAGGTCCTGCCTACCTACCAATTCAAAAACATGCAAATGCAAGTAGATAAACAGGTACCATTTGGGTAGAAAGGTAACATTGCTATGTTTATATCATGCAGGCCACATGATCAGGGAAATGTCTTCAGACAAGGCTCAGTGGCCTTGATGAGCTCTACCCCCTGTCTGCAACAACTAATGGAGTAAAATATGTGTGGACTCCCTCCTAGAAACTGCTAGGAATATAATTATATTACTCAAATTGTAGTGGAATCAAAGATGAATTTATTGTCAGAAGATAGTCGATTTAATGATAAGGCCAGCCCTGCACAGGAAAGCTGAGGAAGAAGGCAAGGGTCTTATCCAAAGAGTCATAAAAGTATAGAAGTAGAGTTGGATGATGTTTATGTAGGTGATAAACACAGGTGATCTTATGTGCACATTCAAAGCTTATTTAAGTACAGTCAGATGTAAGACATGTTGGCCTGTTGAATTAAAAGATGTTTAATTTTGTAATTTTATTCTTTGAAATCAGCATAACAACCATTTAATACAGAATTAATACAGAGAACAAAAATATTTATTTTCCAGCTTCACCATAAAACAAAATGTAGAGTGGTTGGAAATATGTCAAATATCTGTCCCCCAGATTTTAAGGAATTCAGTTTTTGACTAAAACATACATTATTTTTCCTTTTTCTTCCAATTCTCTTTTCCTTGTTTTAGGAAAAGAATAATTTATAGATCTAAGAACTTTGTTTGTTTTTATCAGTATTTTGAATAGTCAATGCTACAGTTTCTTCACTTGGTCTAGCAGATCATTGATTTATATCCAGGAACCAATAGAAAGGGGAAAAAATTCAATATTCTATTAACAAAAAGAAGAGGAACAGTGAATCTGATTCCCAAGTGAAGTTGCAAAATAGTAAGGCGTAGAAATGAAAAGGTCACAGTCAAACAGAAATATCTAGTAACTTAGTAGCTTCTGTGCATGAAGGTATTTACTATTTATTCATAGCCAGTTTTCTCAATATTCAAAAATATTAATGTCTTGGAGGGAAAGGAAAGAAGAGAAATGATTGACTGAGACTTCTATATAAGTATCAGTGTGCACTCTATCTTGCTGAGATAGCGTGTAATCTATCTCAGGATGTATAGAGAATTATAAGATGCAGTTAATATCATATCCCTCTGTGTTTTTCAGAACAAGTAGATTAGTAATAGATTAGGTATGATGGATAGGAAATACCAAACTTCATTCTCTCAGAATGAACTGGCATACCTTTCCTTATAGTCTTTAAAATGGGCCTGAAAATTTGGCTCGGCCATTGAGTAAGTGTGTGAGTCTACATTGAATGTAAGTATAATTTATATTCACTGTCTGTCAGTGATTCTGTTTTATACAGGGTGTCAAACTCATGTCATCATGGTAGCATCACATGATGTATTGGGACTTTTTTCCCCTTCACTAAACTGGAAAGGGGCATAGCCAGTGCATGACACATCTGGTCTCAAGGCTGTGAGTTTGATAACCCTGATTTAATAAAATGTTTAATATCCTAGGATAGTATAAGATAGCTGAGAGATAGGTAGGTAGATATGTAGGTAGATAGATAGATGAATGAGACACAGATAGATAGACCATCGAATGGGAAATTTTATAACTAAAGCTTTCCAAAGATGTAGGATCCAAAATACATTAACTATGTCAAGTATGAAATCCTGATATGTGTCTAATTTCAGTATTCTAATGCATTTTTAATCATATATCCAAAATATTATTATATACATTATAATATAGCATTAGTGTTTAGCATTATATACATATTAGTATTATATATATTATATACATATAATGTGTGTGTGCGTGTTATATTTCAAATACACATATATACATATATACTGCAGACATACATAAATGTATGTATTACTGGAATTTTTTATAAAATTGTGCACATTAAATTGAATATTATATCATATATATAAAAGTATATATATGAAAATGTATACTTTTGAAAAAATGCATATATATGAATTTTCATCAGGACTTGCAGGGACAGATTTATTCACTGGACTTTTGTTCTAATTTAATTATATGGTTAAAGTTTCAGTTTATAAAATCACAATGCTCTACAACATAGAAATGAAATGATTTCCCACAATCTAGGAAAGGGACAAAGTAAACAGAATAGAATGGGTTAAAATACCATGAGAATCCCCCTTCTCCTTTTCTTTTCAGCTGAAAAAAAAAAGATCAGCTACATGGATATCCTATATCATGTCAAACAAGCATCACTGATATTGAAAAAGGCTTGCTTAAAAGATTAATGAAGGGTCAAGTCTAAAAGAATCTATCATAGTTTCCTCTGTGATGTAATTTCTACTAAGTGGCCTTTTCTAACAGGTGTAAGCTCTTAGTACAGAATAGTCTTTTGCTCCCATCTAATCCTTTCAAAGTGGTGGGATAATGTGTCACTTATCAAATTTACATTAAAAGTGAATAAATTGTTTTGCAAAGTGCATCACAGTGTGAAGTCCTCTCTGGTTCAGCTTTGAATTCTGGAATGCCACAGTCCGTAAAAATAGTATGCAGTTGGGGACAATTGGTAAGTCATACACCTACATACAAAACACACAAAAGAAACTGAGAGGGAGGAAGGATCCTATATACACAACAACAAGCTTTGCCAGAAAGCAACTAAAACATATTCACAATGGGCACAATCTTATTCTTAATGGAAACATTATATTGTATAAAGATTAAAACAATCTATTTTAAATCTTAATTTTTAAAAATATTTTGCTTCCTTCCATTTTTAAGATATTGTTTTAATTATTCTTGATTGTTATTTTAACTATTTATAAGTAGAGTATTAAGGATTTAAGTCCATCAATCAGGAAAAGTACTATGGAATATGATCAACATCTTTCAAATACCCACCACAGAACATGAAGTCATCAGTGAAAAAGAAATGTAGAAGCACCCTATCAACTATTTGATAGCAGACAAGAATGGGAAAATTGATGACAGGAACAATATATCATTGCAATGGAAGACTTTTTTTGTGTGCATCCCAAAAGCATGTCACATAATATCAAATGGTATTTTTGTCATTCTGGAGAAAGCAGTGAGTCTTTGTGTGGATGGCATTGCACTGTGTCTTGGGGCTGTGATGATATGGAGAAAATGGTAACCTTTCTAGACTTCCACAAAATTAATCTTTGTATATATATAATCATGTTGAAAATTGAAAAAAAAAAGGTTCTTTTCCCCCTCTTACAAATACTGTCCAACTTAGTAAAAAGCCTTTGGAAGAAGAAATAACTTTTACCTCAATGCTGAATTGATGAAAATCATTTTTCTACATAGAATATAGAAAGTATGTTACTTAAAGTTGCCAGTTTTTACTAAATAAATTAATACATGACTGTCTTCATACCAAAATACATACATTCCATGCTTGCTTAAAACATGTAACTTTTCGAGCACTGTGAAGCTGGTATTCATGGTCTGTCAAACAGGCATACCATACTTAAGGGATAAAATAACTATTGTCTCATGATAGCTTCCTGAAAGAGGGAATGGGAAATAGTCTTAAATGCAATTTCAGGAAACATAAGCATGCAAAGCATAACTTTCTCTATCTGTTTTTCTCTTTTCCAGGGTCCAAATTACACATATCCTCAGGTAGAAGAGGAACTAAATATTGAGGCAAGGAATTGAACAGAAGGAAGTAATTATTCCTTTCAGCCTGTAGCTATTTTCTCTACTCTATCCCCCAGAGATGTTGCAATATTAAGAAATAAACAAAATTAGTTTTTAAAAATAAGTCTGTTCTGTATCTCTTTTAAGCTGTTATGCAAATATGATGTTCCAATTATCATTATAATCAGGGGTGAGATTCAAATTTTTTAACAACCGGTTCTGTGGGGGTGGCTAAGTTGGTGTCATGTTATTGGCTGGGCGTGGCCAACTCAATATCACTCACATCAAGGCATGCATCTCCTCACCTGGCATCTCATGACTGTGGGGATGCTGCAACAGTCATAAGTGTGAAAAATGGTCATAAGTCACTTTTTACAGTGCCGTTGTAACTTTGAATGGTCACTCCACACAAGCAAAGTACCAGCAAAGGAGTGGAAAAAAACTCCAGAGAAGTTCCTGAGCCAGGAAGTCTAGTCCTGCCAAGAATGTATGTAATAAGGGTTAACAGACAGGCAGATTCTGTAAGCAATACCAGAACGTTTCCTGATTAGGCCAGTAATTTCTTCTAACAACCGGTACTCCGAATTGCTTATAATATAAACAACCGGTTCTAGCGAATAGGTGCGAACTGGTAGAATCCCACCCCTGATTATAATCATTTGTAGCAAATATGTCACTTTTTATATTCTGATAACTATTGTGACAGTACATTTAAAACCTCAATTGCCTGCTAATCTTTCTTCTATATAGTTGCGAAGTAGATGACCCTTACAGAAAGATACCACTTTATATTAATCGGCATATAAAACTCAATGTCTTTATACTTGAATTCATGTCATCTTTGGCCTAATATGAAAGCCCTTCCACAAGTTAAAAGTGTCATCTGCCCATTTGCTGTTGTTGTTAGTTGCAAAATTGTATCCAATCCATCTTGATCCCATAGACAACATTCTTCCAGGCCTTCCTGTCCTCTACCATCTTCTGGAGTCCATTCCATGCCTACTGCTTCAGTGATTCCATCCAGCCACCTCCTTCTCTGTTGTCCCATTCTTCTTTTGCCCTCAATCTTTCCCAGCATTAGGCTCTTCTCCAGTGAGTCCTTCCTTCCCATTAGGTGGCCAAAGTATTTGAATTTCATCTTCAGGATCTGGCCTTCACTACTGGGCCTATTCAAAAAGAAAAGAGAAAAAAGGAAAGGAAAGTCAGAAATAATTAATGGAAAGTAGGAAAGAAGATAAAGAAAAGTTCATGCCACAGAACATTGGTTTTGGACTTAGTTGCCAAAAAAA
Source organism: Laticauda laticaudata (assembly GCA_004320025.1). NCBI lineage: Eukaryota > Metazoa > Chordata > Lepidosauria > Squamata > Elapidae > Laticauda > Laticauda laticaudata. The sequence continues at coordinate 24,762 of BHFT01014708.1, read as the reverse complement.
AAAATATCATACATATTTATGCATTTATGTATTGCTTTTACAGGAATATTCTTTTGTCATTTCCACTAAGTAAACCAGACCAAATAATCAATTCCACAGAAAGAATAAAACTACTTTTATTAAAATCAAATATATTCTATTAAAGGAATTTTCCAAATGTGATTGAGATGTATCTTTCTTATACTCATGTACATCAGAATAATGCCTGCCTAAATCTCTTATATTTAATTTCTGATTGTTGTGTGTGTAGGATATGCTTCACCCCTCATTACTTTGATACATATCCCTATCAAGGTCATATTCTTTAGTTTTTACATCTGTCTTTTCTCTTAGAGCTCAAAACAGCTGGCATGGAGAGGGGTTCACTAATTTTACAGTATTCCCACAGCAAGAACTCCAAAGCCATCTAGTAAACTCTGTGATTAAGCCTCCCCAGCCCTCATTTAACACATCAACCACTATACTACATAGTCTCTCAGAGAAAATTCCTGGTCTCTGGCTATAAAAAATTTAGGCCCTTCCCCACAAAGATTTCTTCTGGTACATTCCCACTGGTTCTCACCATTTAAAAAAAAAACTGGCTAATCATGATCAAAATAGTGAGCAAAATATCCTCTTTAACTTTCTCTTCCTCAGTGCCAATACTTGTCCAAAACAAAGACTTGCTGTATCATTATATAAGTAGATGAGATTCAGCTTCTCTGTCCCATGGATCAACCTTATCAGAACTAATGCCTGTGGCACAAACTATATGCACAATATAATTCAAAGGATAAGATTTTAAAATTGTGTCCTGGAATAATTTTGCTTTCATAATATCTTGAAGTGCTTTAATCTGCAATACTACTACAATAGTAACATTTTTTCCTGCCTGAACATATGATTGCACAATGATTGAAAAAACAGTATGATATAATACAAATACTCCAACTTCAGCTATTCACTACTCTTAGAACATTAGATCTCCCTTAATTTTAGGAATGGATGAAGTTCATATTCTAACATTTAATGATATTAAAAATAGTATTTTTGTAATTACCTCATAACATTTTATTGGGATTAATATTTTGCAAAGCATAACACAGATGTCTCCAAATGCATGGGGCTTGATGAAATACTTGAAGTGCCTTTTTATATTAATTGACTGAGCAGGGTGGCCTTGGGACATTACAGTCAGCAATTGTCCTATCTTAAGTAGAAAGAATAAGTACTGATTGACTCAGACTCAGCAGTGATTGGCTGAAGGTGCTCTCTAAGAGTTCCAGATTCACAAGTATAGACAACATGATGCTGAAAGTGCATAAAATTAACAGATGGTGAGGGTAATGTGGAGAAATTGTGGGTTGCTTTTAAAGTACGCTGGGAGTCATTAGCAAATAGAAAGGCTGATGGTGTGGCAGACCTCACTACAATTTCATTTGCCACATTTTACTATCTTTTGCAATGATCCAGGAAGTCATATCACATCTCATTTAATTCTTTCTGGTAGCAGCTTCTTAATTTGTGGCATATTTTTCCACGGACTAGTTTCTTTTTAATGCAAGAACAAGAAACTCAGAAACTGAAAACAATAAGTTTCAAAAGAATTGTTCATCAATATGTTAAAGTGGGGGTAAATAAGCATAAAAATATAATAAAGGCTGGTGATTTAGATACTTGCGAAATGTCAGAGAAACATGCACATTAAAAATGCTGATCATATTGCTGAGTATTACTGCCTTCCTGTTGTACTTGAGGAAATGTTTAAAACAATATGACATTAGTTATATACTACTATACTATAGTACATTATAACATGTAGTTAATAATGTAAAATACAATAAAGTAAGTGAGATCTCACTCTTATTACAATTCCCTCAATTTGAATATTTCTAAACCAGTTAAAACAATGCAAATATACTTAAAGATGTAAAACCTAATCTCTCTATGATTAAACTAAAAATGCTTATTTCCTTCCCAGGTCCTGGATTCATGTCCAGCCATAAGCCCATCTTATAGTGAGGAAACAATAATGTGGTATTATTAGGAAGTTATCAGAATGATAACCTCACATTCATTATAATGTAATGATACATTTACATTCATTGAAATAATTAAAATACCATGATTCTGTATAAGTCGTCTTTATAACAATTCCATGAATCTCTGTTGATAGGGATCTTGAGAGAGCTATTAGAATAATTCTGAGAACGTGATATAAAACTTTTAAAATAAAATATGGAAAGTACTGTGGCACAGAGAAGTAGCAGCCATGTTGAATGCTGTTTCTCTCAGCCGCAGTGCTTTTAGGATGGGAGTTAGAGGAAAGTCTTAGGTCCCAGCTGCTAAATTGCACAAGATGCTGTCCCAGCAAGAGCAGCAGTGGAGAGAAGTAGCTGCTCACCCGGAAAGCATATGGAGTGTCTCTGCGAGCAAGTGAGACATGGCAAGGGATAGAAGAAGTGGCTTCAAGATCTCCACTACAGCGCTTTCCAGCTGGGACTACTTACAGGTAGGAAGAATGGTCCAGTCCATTCCCAAACTGCTTTGGCCCTCCTGCGCTCATGATGCCCACCCATGGCCTTTCAGTCTAGTATGGCAGCCTGCAGGTGGAACATTGCTTTGGCCCAGAGGAGAGCGGCAGCATATAAGCAGAGGTCCAGGGCAAGGCCAGAGCAGGGGAATGGCACATTCTATGGCCCAGCTGAGGTGAACAGCAAGCAGGTGAAGGCTCTTGGACAAGGCTAGGGCAGGGGAATGGCATATTCTCCGACCTAGCCAAGGAAGGCAGAGACTCCGGGATAAGGCCTGAGTCGGGGAAATGGCACATTCCCCGACCCAGCCGAGGCAGGTGGAGACTCTAGGGCAAGGAATGGAGCTGGGGAATGGTGTGTTGTCAGGCCCTGATTTAAGATGAAGGATAAGCGGGCAGCATGCTTATCTTTGGTGAGCAGAAATGGCGAGGCATGGATGCAAAGCACGGAGATTAGATGGGCCACATGGCAAAGGCGGGGTGGGGTGGGGTGGAGCCAGTTGGTGGTACAATTTGCCAGTTATCCAAACTGTGCAGAATCATTACTACTGGCTCGGTAGAACCAGTCCAAACCAGCTGAATACCAACTCTGCAAAGATCACAACTGTTTTTTCATATATTAATAACTGAAGAAATATTGAACATTCTGCATCTTTCCTCTAATTCATTGCCTGAACAAAAGTTCTGAATATAATACAGTTTATGTGTTCTTCATTTTCTCTTAATGAAGCCATTGCCCCACAATATTTGGATTTTTCTTTTTTTATGCTGCATTGACATATTTGTTCTTGATCTATTGAATTTATTTATTTCCATTTATATGCAACCCATCTCACTATCTGAAATAATTCTGAATATCATATTGGGATACAATTTTTTTTTTTTCATATTTCCATTCAAATATTGCATTTGATGATGACCAAAACAACAAGCAAATCATTGTTAGTGTACTTATTTATACTCCACAGCACCATTTAAGCAGTAAAGTGCTCCTTGAGCACGGTGAATGCCCAACACAAGAATGTAAGTTTTGTCTTGGCAGCAGAGGAGAGATTTCTTTATCTCTTATGTAGAACTGATGTATTTTTAGTCTGAAAACACTGAAATATTGGTTGTGGAATAAATTCACCTATCAAGGCAATTGGTTGGACTGTAATTGGAATATGCAACAAATTCTTGTATTTGATGATGTCACTTAACCTACTGATGTGGCAATGAAATATATCCCTATATACTGCAATACCTAACTTTCTAAATATTTAGTTTAGCTCAAGAATTTTTAAAATTTATTTCTAAATTTATTTGCCCATCCCAAATAATAATGAGAATTTTCATAAAGAAAAACATATTTCCAGATCCAGAACAGTGTTACGTGCCTCTTTCTGAAATTACTGACTATAACAGCCAATATTTAGTCAATGATCCTTTACATATCTATATTATTAACATATTAAGTAATCATAACCAAAACTCTAATGATAGATGAGTCTGTTTATTAATAACACAACTCTATGTATGTGCAAGTATGTGTATGTGTGTGTGTGTGTGTATAAGTTATATATATGTATATAACTTGTTTTCTTAAGTTTTCGCGTGTACTTACATGTATGCTGTTCAGCTTCCTTCGGGTATTGTAGTTGTGCTTTTAAAGTTGTAGCAACGTTTCGGCAGAATCTCATTGGCCATCATCAGGCTTCTGTATTGAGTTCGTCTGTGAGTCAGGCTATCACAGCCGTTTCAGTTTCAAATTTGAGGCTGGCCTACTGTTGAACCAGAATGGTTTTTTCTTCATCCTGATTGGTTGAGAGTCTTGGTCTGTGTTTATTGGTCTTTGAGTTTGCTGGTGTTGGGCTGCTTGATTGGTGTTCTAATATCTTCTGTCTGTTTTGTGGCTTTGATTGGCTGGCAACACTCTGTTCCTGTATTGGAGGCCTTTTTAATGCAGCTTGGCTCGAGTAAATGGACAGCTATCATTTGTTAGGAAGCTGGGTTTCATCTGGGTGTCTGGTTGGGTGTGTTTGAGCTGGAGGTATCAGGGGGGATCTGTTTGTGCCCAGGTGTTAGCCTGGCTTGTGGTGTGGATATTTTTTTTTGTTGAGAGTGCAGGCTTCCAAATGATGGGACAGTCTGGTGGAATCATCTCTTCTATTTGTCAGCTTTCAGGTCTTTTTTCAATCTCTATGAGCTTCATCTGATGATTCTGTGGCTGGATTTTTCTATAGTGGCTAGGGTTTTAGTGCCATGGAAGTTGATGCTGTATACCTGTAGCTTTCAGTGTTGGACTAGTGAGGATAGTGTGTTCCGCTGTTTTTACTGAATTTTTGTGTTTCATCCAGGTGGGTACTTATTCTTCTATTGGTCTGTCCAATGTATGTGGCCGGCATGATGCACAGGAGAGTAGTCCATTTATGCCTTGGTTTTCCAGGTCAATTTTATCTTTGGGTTTTCTAAGGATGGCTGCTATTTTTTGTCTGTTTTGGAAGGCAGTCTTTTGATGTGATCCTGTGTAGTATCTTACTGATTTTGTCTGTAGTACCTCTTATGTAGGGCAGGACAGCTGTTCCATAGGTCTGTTCATCTTTCTAGGTCTCCATTATGTCTTAGTGTGTTTTTTGTGGATCAAGCTGGTGATATTTTGCTTTTGTGGAAGCCATTAGCTGTCAGTTCTTTAGTCAGGTGCATAGTTCCAGTCTTTATATGTTCTTGTCTGCCAGGCAATATAAAGGACTGAAACTATGCACCCTGACTAAAGTACTGACAGCTAATGGCTTCCACAAAAGCAAAATCATCAGCTTGATCCACAAAAACACTTTTTTTCTTTGAAGACATTTTATTTTTTAGTCAAGAAGTTTTTTCAGTTCTGACTGAATGGTGAGAATGGAAGGATTTATATTCCTTGCAGTTATCTGGTCATTAGCCCTCTTTCTGAGAGTCGTTGAGGCCATCTGGTTACCACAATTAAAATAGATGTCTAGAAAGAATGGAGAGAAGATTAACAAAGATGATAAGGGGACTGGAGACTAAAACATATGAAGAATGTTTGCCGGAACTCAGCATCGCTAGTTTCATGAAAGGAAGGACTAGGGAGTGACATGATAGCAGTGTTCCAATATCTCAAGGGCTGCCACAAAAAAACGAGAATCAAGTATTCTCTAAAATACCTGAGGACAGGACAAGAAGCAATGGATGGAAAGTAATCAAGGAGAGAAGCAACTTAGAACTAAGGAGAAATTTCCTATTCGTTAAAGCAATTAATCAGTGGAACAACTTGCCTCCAGAAGTTGTGAATGCTCCAACCCTGGAAGTTTTTAAAAAGATGTTGGATAACCATTTGTCTGAGTGTATTTTTGTGGTTAAAGTATGTATGTGTGTTGTGTTGGTTGAAAATCCTCCTGAACTTTTCAGATATTCCTGCAATGTATGGAAAGACAATGTTGTCATGTTTGTTGTTTGCTTCTTTATCTGTTATGGAGAAGCTCTTAGTAAGTTTTTCTTTAACTAATTTATTTATTTGATGAAAGCCAAGTTGGTATAACCACGAGTTTTGAAGACCTTGAAGTGTTTTAGATTTTCTTTTCTCTATCTTTTCTGGAAGAAGATTCTTGGATGAGAAGTGAAATGTCTCGAAGGAAAAATGTTCTGTTGCTTCTTAAAAATGTACCTTTGGGACAACTATGACCTGGATGACTGAGAATTTCCATAGACATAATACTGAGCTGTGAAAGAAAATGTCTATGTTGAACTTCTTAACATCTTCTGAGATCCATTATTATACACATGACCAGACATTTTAAGAATATTTCTGAAACTGTATCACCGTTTAGTTTGGTGATAGCAGTGCCTCAGATAGAAGGTCCATACAAAAAGTGGTAAGGACAGCTGAGAATATTACAGGAAGCTTGCTTCTAACTATTCAGGATACTTCTTATCAACACAATATGCTTAGAGTTTGAAGCATTGTTAGAGACCCCCATGCCCACTTCACAGTCTGTTTCTGTTGCTCCCTTGGGAGGAGAGTTCGAAGTAGGACTACTACATTCTGTATCAGCTTTCATCCTTATGCCATCCATTTTGTAAATTCACAGTATTCTTATTTTTTTGTCGTGTGTGTGTGTGTGTGTGTATGTTCAAACTAGACTGTGATGTTTTGCTGTGACATATATGTGTGGGTATGTCGGTATATGCAAAATTGGGTTTTTTTGGCAGCTGAATGCAACAAAATTTCATTTTAATGTATACTCTTAACTGTACATTTACAGTGACAATAGTTTCTATTCTATTCTATTCTTTCTAATATGACCTAGATATATAAAATGGAAGTTTAACAAGGACGTGAAAATGTATAACTTTTTATTTGTCTCTGGTTTGCAGGAATCACAAAATAAACAACAGAGACACTTTTGTTGAAGAAAGAAAAGGCTTTTGCGGCTGTTAGCACTACCATTCAGTGGCCATGAAAAGAAAGTTGCAGCTTGCACAAGTGCCAATTAGAGTTAATTAGAAGCTGATGTCCTGCCTTGGCACAAACATGCTTATAAGAGCTCCCTTTTATTTTGCCAGAGGAAAAGGGATGTTGCTCTTTTCATTTGCTTTACACCAACCCTGGAGAGGGAGAGGTTTAAAGAGCCAGAGCTTTGCAACTCATGGAAACCAAGCAGAATAACATTTCTCTGCTTCCGCCAGACTGCAATGGGGCAAACTATTTCCTTTTAATTAACTACTGTCAGGCCTATTCATTAATGTACCATATGCATCAGAATATCCCATCATCCCATTCTCTTTTATGCCCTTCATGAAACATGTTTCATGTTTCAAACATGTCCTTTGTTTGAAACAAAAGTCTCTTCATTATTGAAATCTCACTTGATCCTTTGTTCCATTGCAGTCTCTCTGTTTTTTCTTGGTTTTTTTCTTTTTCCTTGTGGTGAATGTTGTGGAATTTCTCCTGTTTTGTAGGAGCATAGTAAGTTATCTTTCAGCAGCTCAAGCAATGCTCTTCTACCTCTCTTATCATTATGTCCTGAAGCTGGCCATGATTCTATCAAGGACCACATAAACAAACAAGCAAACAAACAACAAACATCCTACTATTAGAAATAGAACTCACTGGAGTAGAGTTCTTTAGTTCAGGGGGGAAATTGATGAACATTTACATAATATCAGATTTCACTTACCGGACTTCAATACCATAAGCAGCCTGGGGTGATGATAATATAAGGCTAAATTCCTATTTCAATTTATCTCTTTTGTCTGAAGGCATTCTTGCAGTTCTTTACGAAAAGAGATTGATCTTTTTTCATGCTAGCATCCTGGCTCAAGAGCAGCCTTAAACTAGATATTTGGCCAACTTACCAGCCTTTTTTTAAAAAAAAAAGAATACATGAAAAGCAGTCTTGCTACAGTGAGCTTTTATTTCTTACATGAATGCACTCAGGATTGGTGTTTTTTATTATGTGCTTTTTGCTTTGTGTTGCATTAATTAATTATCTGCTCTTTTGTTCAATTTTGATACATGCTCATTGTTAATTATTTTCTTTGTATCCCCTTGAACAGAAAAGTAGGATACAAATGTTATAATTAATTAATCAAGCAAAGTTTCTTTCCCTCGCTATTGTTTTGTTCCCACTGAGAACTAGATAAACATATTATCTAGGCTGTACCATTTATAGTGTGGATTTATATGGTGGAACTAAATATGTTCCAACATTTACTTCTTCTTTTTTTAACTAGAAGAATCTGCAATTTCATATACTAATTCAAATATACTGAAGACATACAGTAAAGGTCTTTGAGCTTATTGGTATAGGGAGTTTCCTTTCTTATTCTTTGTACTTTCCAGAGAACAGATCATATGATTGAATACCACCATATTTGTGTCGCAAAAATATAAAGTGTCAGTAGATGGCAGCAAATTCCTCTTATAGGAATGGTAGTGAAAGAACAATGTGGAGGAAAAAAGGAAAGCAAGCAAAGGGAAACCTGTGGCTGTTGGTGATACTACTCTTTCCTCTGACTTTGTAATTCTTGGATCAGTTATGGCAACAGCAAATGGCTCAGTATTTTTCCTAGCAATTTAACTCTCCTCTTCTTATTCTCCCTCTTCCCATAACTGTACCATAATTGGATGCAAATATTCAGATGACCATTAGATGGCAGCACCAAAAAATCTTCTTGCTTTGCTTCTTTCTAATGGCTGTCTTTAAATATAGAACTAAGGGGTTGTTGTTGTTTTACAAAATAGTTTACAAAACAAATAACATTGAAAATATAGAAAGGGAAAAGAGAAAGGGGGACATGGTTATTTAGTGGTTGTCCTGAATTGTGTAGCCCAGTTATAAATAGGATTAACAGAAAGAATTTATGGCCTAAAGATGTTACAAAAGTAGAATGGAGAAGAAATTCTTTAGATGGTTAAACTGGCTTGCATTCATGGAATTAAGATATAGTCAGTTGTTCTTTCAATTTTTTAAAATAGGATGGTCCCATTTTAAAGATTTGCCTTGGAGCCCAGAATCCTATATCTAGACTCCTGATTTCAGGACTAATTCTTATTTGATTTAGCTTAAAAGAGATGTAGAATTGAATTCAATTTTATGTTATACATTAAAATGCATATGTTGTACAGTTTTTTTTTTTAAATTCACTTATGGTCCTTCACCAGTGTTTCTGACTATCCTTGCACTTGATTAGCACATGCTACGAAGAGCAATATAGGAATAACAACAACAACAACAACAACAACAACAACAACAACAACAACAACAACAACAGAAGAAGAGTTCAAGTATTGTTATATCTTTAAATATTCTAAACTTTCATCTAAACCAATATTTTTCAACTTTGGCAGATTCTAAGTGAATGAGTGATAGTTTATCATAATAAAACAATCTAAGAACAAGCATCATAATAAAGAAAGAAAATAGTACACATTTTGGCTTTACACAGGAATTCATTATTCAGAAAATAGTTTCTTCCTGCATTTAATTAATGCAGGCAAAAATTTGGTTACTACCAGAGGGCCATTGGGCCAAAACAATTTGGATTTTTAACTCTCAGAATTCCAACCATGTCTGCGTAGTTATGTGTACTGAAATTCACACATCTGGATGCTCAAGTTGGAAACTACCAGCCTAAATCAAAATAAAGGGTTTGAAGTGCTAACTTATATCAGAAATGAGTTCAGTATTGTTAAAAATAAATGATGATAGTGTGATCCATATCCAGTGGTGGGATTCAATATTTTTTACTATTGGTTCTGTGGGCGTGGCTTGGTGAATGCCCACCAAGCCACGCCCACAGAACTGATGGTAAAACAAATTGAATCCCATCACTGGGAAATCTTCAATCAGAGGTGGTTTTTGCCGGTACTCAAATTTCCTCTAACGCTTCTCCAGGACTAGTCAGAACCTGCTGAATGCCACCTCTGAGGTAATTTTTGGTTAACAGTGGTATTTGAGACAAACTGGAGACTCTGTTGCTAAATAAACATGGTGCTGTGATGTCATGTGACAGTGTTAGGCAAATCCACATATTTGTTAGGATCACTAACAAAGGATCACTATTAACTATTAAAGGATCACTAACAAAGGATCACTATTTGAAATAATGGAAGACTCTATTTGCTGACTTTCCCAATGATTTTGCTTTCCAGAAACTGGTAGGGAAGGTCACAAAAGGCAATCCCATAACTGTGGGATAGATAACTGCAAGGTTGTAATTGCAAACCTATGCAGGGAAGCTCTGATGACAGTAATGGTAAGGATCCATTATGAATTCAGCTTGTTTAGTTCAAATGATCATTGAATGAGTGGTTACTGAATGAAGACTATCTGTATGAGAAATTCCAGCAATCTGAAAGATTAGCCACTGTTTCTGAATGAAACATCAACTACTTAGAATACTGACTGACATCTCAATTCATATGAACTTTGCTGTAAAAATTAAAGTTATGTGAATGCACAAACATGAAAGAATTATAACTTATAAGATTTATTATAAAATGAGGTTATTAATGCATTCAGACACCATCAAATTGACATACACCTCATTTGTTTTTAGAAAATCACCTGCAATGATAGTGCATTATAGTGATGGCCATATTTAGATATCCCTTTAACAACTTGCCATCCTCCCTGCATGTGATCACAGCCCAGGTTAGACGGCAGATCCTAGCTAATCACAGCTCATCTTCAAAAAAGAAGCAAAATCACATATGAATTTGGTTGCGAGAGAGCTAGGAAATTAGATTTAAAAACTGGAAAAAAAATATCAGAAGAAGGCAATGATAGAAATGTCATTTTTTTAATTCTTTCTAAAAAAATTTAAATGAATAAGCCCAAGAAGCATATTCAAATAATACAAATAAACTTTTTGATGGGTTGCCACTGTCTTTAAACCCCATGACACACTGCACCAACGGATGGAAAGAGGATGTAAAACGGAGAAGAACACTTGCCATCCATTCGTTAACGCGATGCAGCCGTTCTGTACTCACTGCATACGTTTTTCATACTCTCTATCCGTCCAGCTTCCGGCTACTGTGATTTCATGTGCTCAAAAAGTTTTGAATTGCACAAAACTTTTTGAGTGGATGAAGTATCCAACACATCTGTTCTACATCTGCTACACATACGGGGAATATTCGTTATACGTCCGTTGTTATCCGTTACGCGTCTGCTATATCCACTAGGCATCCGCTGCGCATCCACGCAACTCAAATCCGCTCCAGCGGAAAACGGACACAGGGATGAAAGCAGAACGGATGCGGAACGGACACACAGCTTAGTTGCATGGACGTAGAAAGGATGTAAGCGGATGCCAGCTCGCATATAAACAATTAAAATGGAAAAAACGTTCGTATAGGGGACGTATCTCAGATATTTAGGATGTCTGGAGGATGTCTAGAGGATACGGAAGGACACCAAGCAGAAAACCTATATTTCCTATAAAAAGGGGGAGGAAATCACCTGGATCTCACTTTCAGTCCAGCAGCCTTGGTGTGCAGACCTCTTCAGCCTTGATCTTGCACTTGCTCTTCCACAGCATCCAGTCTTTCCACCATGGATTGTCGCACACTCCTTTTGGTAGCCGCCATCATTCTACAACAGTGCGAAGCCATCTACAGGCTCTTCACCTGTTCTACGCAAGGAAAGGAGGCATCCAACAAGTGTGTGGTCTGAAGATGGATCGCAAGAAGAGTCGAGTACGGACTGTATGACAAGCTGATGGTGGAGCTGAGGAATGAAGACCCTCGTGCATTCCAGCACTTCATGAGGATGCCACCAGCCATGTTTGACGAAGTTGTGAGTGGCTGAGACCCAGGTTGACCAAGGCAAACACCAACTTCCGGCCCAGCCTGGACCCTGGGCTGAAGGTGGCACTGACTCTGCGCCATCTGGCCTCTGGAACCACATACAGGAACAGCAGTATGCCTGGAGGGTGCCACACAACACCATCAGCATTGTGGTCAGAGAAGTGGTGCAGGCCATCATCGAAGAATACCTGGAGGAGCTCCTCCAGTGCCCCTCCACTGAAGAAGGCTGGAAGAAAGTTGGCAGAGCAGTGGTATCAGAAGTGGAACTTCCCCCACACCGTTGGAGCCATAGATGGGAAGCACGTGGCCTGCAAAGCTCCAGCCACTCAGGGTCCAATTATTTCAACTACAAGGGCTTCTTCAGTCATCCTCTTTGCCATGGTCGATGCAGATACAAGTTCATGTACATCGATGCTTCAGACAACGGGTCAGCTTCAGATGCCCAGGTATACAACGCCAGTGACCTCAAGGAGGGGCTAGAACGCAACCTCATCATGGGCTTCCCAGATCCAGAACCCTGCCCAATAACACACAAGATGTGCCTACTTCATCGTGGGGGATGATGCCTTCTCCCTCAGAACCTACCTCATGAAGCCCTACACTTCCAGATGCCTCACCCATGAAGAGAGGATCTTCAACTACAGGCTGTCCAGGGCAAGACGGGTGGTGGAGAACGCCTTTGGCATCCTGGCCAACCAGTTCCAGATACTTCTCACCACCATGCAGCATCACCCAGAGACCGTGAGGAACATCATGGAAGCTTGCTGGATCCTGCACAATCTCATGCGCACCGCTATCCAGTGTTGCAGAACAGGCTCGTGGACACCAACAAGGCAATGGGGACATGGAGCCTGGTGAATGGAGGCAAGGAGTAAACCTGATAGACACTGTGGATGTGCCAGGCCCAAACAGAGCTTCACGTGAAGGGAAGAAGCAGTGCAACCTCTGAAACACTGGTGCAACTCCCAGCTGGAGCATGGAGTGGCAAGACAGAATGGTAGATGCTTAATGGAGGCTTCCTTCAGCCTGTCTCATCACACTGATGAGATTGGGCCATGTATGTTGAGTGGCCCTACAATGAACAGGGCATTTAATAAAGAGTTGTGTTTATGTTGAAATGTGTTGATGAATGATTTAAATTAGTTATTGATAATAAAGAGCCATAGGTGTGGCACCTGGAGGGTGGACCATGCAGTCCCACTATGCTTTGCACTGGAGGTTTATCTATCCCACTGCTATCCTTACCCATCCCACAGCTGATACCCATCCCACAGATATCCCTGCCTATCCCACTGCTATCCTTACCCATTCCACAGCTATTACCCATGCCAAATGTATCCCTGCCCATCCCACTGCTATCCTTACCCGTCCCACAGCTATTACCCATCCCGCAGCTATCCCTGCCCATCCCACAGCTATCCTTACCAATCCCACAAGCATGCAAAGGCTTAAAACCATTTCTAAAAGTTTCCACCAAGACTTTATTTACTAAAAGAACTGAACAAAGTGTGTGAAGCAAGATAAACTTTATTAATAACAAACTGTAAAAGCAAAATGACCCAAGAAAAGTGTCCCAAGCAAAGATAAAGTCAACAGGTAGCCACCCAGTCTCTGGCACTCTTCTCAGTCACTCTGAGGTGTGCCCATGGTCTCAGGGGTGAAGGGTCCAGTTGCTGTGGAGGTGGCTGCTGCTGGAGTGCTGTCTGAGGCTCCATTGGGGTGCCTGGCCCCGAGAGGACAACAGGGGATGGTGTGTGGAAAAGCTCTCAAGAGCTGGCTCAGTCCCGTGAAGTGAGAGGCCCTTTCTCCAGGACATGGGGTGTCAGTCCCAAGACTGATGACAGATGTTCTGAGGCTGGGCTTGGCTGTGGGGTGGAGGAAGGAGGAGTGTAGTGGGGCTGTCTGGTCTGCAGGTGAGCGGAGGTGAGGTGTCGGTGGCATCTGTGGCGTGGGTGGCATCTGTGGTGTCAGTGGCATCGGTAGCGTCAGTGGCATCTGTGGTATTCGGTGGCATCGTGGCACTGTTGGCATCGGTGGTATCGGTGGCACCTTGTGTGCGATGTACCTGTGCCTGGACTGGAAGGGCTGCCTGTGCTGCTGGAACTCCTGGTAGCCATAGCCTTGGAAAGTGAGGGGCTGTGGAAAGCCTTGGAAGGGCGTTACATTGCCTGGGTGGAGGAGCAGACCTGGGTGGGTCAGAGTAGGTTCCACTGGCCTGGAGGGTGGTGCAGAGACCTGTGATCCTCTCCTTGATCACCTGGTCCTGGGATTTGGGGCAATTTCCATGAGGGCTGGTTGACGTAGGTGAGGAAGGGCTTTCTGTTAGAGGATGGTATGCGGACTGTACCAGCTAAGAGAGGAGATCTATGCTGCTCTTGATTGTGTCCTGATCTCCAAGAGGACAGTTTGGCTCTGTCCCTCCGGTCGCTCTCTGCTGCTTTCTGTGGAGGTGGAAGCTGGGTGTGGGTGTGGTTGGTCTCTGGTGGCAGCGGCTTTTCTTCTTGCTCCACTGCAATCAGGGGATCCTCCATGTGCTCCGCCATGGGGAGTGCAGCTGTCGGGGGTCTCCATCGTGGGGCACTCCAAAGAATACCTGCCTGGACACAGGAGCTGACTCTTGGCCAGAGAGGACTGGCTCTCTGTGGCTGCCTGAGAGAGAGGTTTGACAGAGGGCTGCTCCTCGGTGGCGGATCTCCACCTCCAAGAAGCTGCCATTGGCCATCACGTAGGTCTCCCGTTGGAGAGCTTGACACGGCCTGGCCAGATTCTCTCAGTGCAGCTTCCGTACCAGGTGTGCATGTGTTCCCACCACCCAGGAGGACATCCGAAGTGTAGCCAGGCTCTCCGCCTTCTCTCTCCAAGCCGCCTGCTTCTGCTTGGTGTCTTCGATGAGCCTGTGTCCCTTCCTCCAGAGGTACTCGTTCTCCTCAGCCATTCAAGCACCTCCTCCTCATGTTCCTCTGCAATGGAGTACTGTTCTCCTCTCCCCTTTCTCACAAATGCCCTTCCTCCCTCTGGCAGGAGTCTTCTGGGCCTCTTCAGAAGGGCTTTGAGGTTCTAGGGCTGGTCCACACACACCACCCCCAGCACCAGCACCAGACCAGCAACCAGCACAGCAGCACCAGCAGCACCAGCAGCACCAGGGCAGCACCAAGCAGAATCAGCACCAGCCCAGAGCAGCACCAGCAGAATAAGCCAGCAGAAGCACCAGCAGAAGCACAGCACCAGGAGCAGCACCAGCAAAGCACCACCCAGAAGAGTCAGCCCAAGCAGCAGAAGCCCCAGCAGAAGCAGAGTCAATGCCAGGGGGTGGATGGTGGTCCTGTCCTTCTTGCCAGGGTTGGCAGGAGTAGGCACAGGCTTCTCTTCTTCCCCATGGTTGTTGATTGAAGATGTGTCTGAAGCAGGTCTTTCCTCTGAATGATGACCTGCTTGCGAGCTGCATCCTTTTATATCCGCGGGGCTGACACAATGCATCCTCCCGCATGCATAGTGAATGCTTTGCATCCGTTAGGCATCCGCTAGGCATCCCCTAGGCATCCGCTCTGCATCTGCTCTTCCGCTGCGCGTCTGCTCACTGTTCTCACCGGGAAGCCCTGCGGATGTGTCATCTGCTTCATCTGCTAGGCTTCCATTGAGCATCCGCTTAACATCCTCGCTAATCTCCCCCTCCTCCTTAATCCTCCCCCTGTCCGTTCCTTTCCGTTGTTGTCCGCTCTGTTTATGCAAATTTGGGGCACTTTTGAGAGCGGATAAGAATGGATGGAAAATTTGCTTGTCTGCTGTGTCCTTTTTACATACGTTTTGCATCTGTTGGCCAATGTGACCTAGCCTTTCAATCGAAAGAAATTCATTCCTCGGTATAGATATTTCATTATATTCTTTTTCAGAACAAATACAGATTGTCTGTTCTTTTTATATAAAATTAGAATATAACAGAATAACATAGTTGGAAGGGATCTTGGAGATGTTCTAGTCCAACCCTCTGATCAAACAGGAAACCCAAACAGTTGTAAATACAACTGTACCAAAGACAAATGGTTGTCCAATCTCTTCTTAAATAACTCCAGTAATGGATCACTCACAACTTCTGAAGCAAACTGTTCCACTGATTAATTGTTTTCACTATCAGGAAGTTTCTCCTTAGTTCTAGCTTGGTTATCTCCTTGATTAATTTCAATTAACTTTCAATTAATGTGATTAAATGAATGTCCTTTAAAAGTCTCTCCACTATTTTCTATTAATTTAATATGTTTCAGCTCTTCACAGCAATTTAGCTTTTTTGTGTGTGTGTAAATTTTATTTTTTCCTGTTAAAAAGTGAAAAGGATATACAAAATTGGACATTTACTTAAGAAGGGTTGTAACAAAAATGTTTCAGAGCCTTCCTATGTATTGGTGGTTCTCCACTGGTTGGTAGCACATTTGTTCTGGGGAAAAGGCATTTTTTTTTTCCCAGTCGCAAATCCTCACTGACTTTGGCTTATCCCAAAAAGTTAAGCAGGATCAGATTTGATTAATGTTTGGTGCTATTAGTAATTCAGAGCTGTCATTCCTGTTTCACAGCACTGTCTGGTCATTTCCCAAGTACTTTGTCATTTTAGATCTTTACCTGTGCAAGAGATTGTCTTTTCCCCAAATACCTGAGCTCCTGCCTTCCTTGCCATTATTAATTTAAGAATGTTCATTTAGCAGTGCTTCTTTGCATGAATCCCAAGGGAAAATTTTGTCATGATAAATTAAAAAGAATTCAGTTTCTAATTAAGTAGACAATATATCCCTTGCACAGTCCTTTCTAGACATTATTTATCTGAATAACATACTTCACAGAAATACAAGTTGCTTCACTTTCAGTGGTGCACTTGAAAGAGGATACATTTGTAAGGACCGTTAACTGTGGACAACCCTTGAAGCAATTTCTCCTGACAGGCCAGGGGTAATTAGGCATAACTTGTGGATATGTCACTCCTTTACTTATTGGTCCTGTTTGTATGATACACTTAAGCTCAATAACTGACAAGAACTGGGTCAGAATCAGGGCCTCATTAACTCCAGAGCTGCCAGTTAATTGTAGAGTTATTTATCTAACCTTGCTAACATGAGCTTGCAAATCTAAATGGAACTGTAATTCTTTAAGCATCTTATGATATAATGCCACAGAATTATAGCAAACCCTAGAGACTGAGTTTGACTGATTGCCTTTTTTAAATTTGTGTCTTCAAATCAGGTTTTTTAACTCCTAGCTACTTATTAAATATATTCATGTAGTTTTATTGGCAAAATTGTTAGAAATGGTATACCATTATCTCTTTAGGTCTGAGAGAAAGTGACTGACACAAGAGATCACCCAGTCTTTGTGCCTAAAATAGGACTAGAATGTACAGTCAACCCAGTTTCTAGCCTGGTGCTAGAACAACTACACCAAATACAGTAGGTTCTCCTGGCATTTTTATCTGTTATCTTGACCAGAGAAGGTAAGAGAACAGCAGACCGTGCTTCCTTAAAATGGGGTGGCCATCGTTTGGTGGCTAGGGGTTTGCAATCTTCATTTGGGAAAAGACAAAGAGTCTCCTATTATGGGAGATTTGTTATAAATATAGGCAAAGCCAAGTTCTTTTGTTTCTTAGCTGGAAACAATGTTTTGGTTTGAAAACTATTCTAAGCATATATGGATGCTACAGTTTGAAGCACTGTCAAGTTACAACAAGAGAAGCCAGAGAGAAAACCTAGTGCACAAAAAAACCTTTAATATTTAACATTTATTTATTTACTTTAGGATAAGTGCAGCAGGACACAAATCAAAGTATAACTTGAACAATATAATTTAAAATACAAAATTAAGTATTAAGAACATCATAGTAAATCTTACTAGGATAGAACTATTGGTCAGTTTGTCTCTGAAATATCCATATGTTTTCTGTAGGATTTGATCTATAAACTCAGAATGATAATAAGAATGGACAATGACAGTAAAAATGGACAGTTTATAGATTAAAAATACAATATTATTTATTAGACTAAGATAATTTCCAAAAGACCTAATAACAATTTCTCTTATTTAAAATTACAGAATTACAGAAAACCAATGCCATAAAGGAGATAGATAATAAAATACTAAAATTAAACATAATGAACTAAATTGCTGTACTAAAAGGAAACTAAAACTGCTATATTATGCCAACCTGAAGTAAAACTTGGGTCACCTTAATTGTAACAGTTGTTTACATTCGGTTGTAACTTATATGCAAAACGTAAACATGCCACCTAAAACCTTTATTCCTAGTCAGCTAAGTTGCAGGTTGGATATTTGGCCTCCATCCTGCCTCAAAATCACATTGTGAAAATTTCTACTAAAAAGGGCAACAAAGCAACAAATTTCTGTTGTTTATATTTCCCTCTTCTCTTTTACCAAAGATTTTGAGGAAATTAAAACAATGGTGATTGGGAAGGAGTTCTATTAAAATGATTGAAATTTAATTCTACATATATTCTGGCATTAGTCACCTAAAATGAATTATTTTATGCTATGCATAACCATACCTGTGCTATTTGGTGAAAATAATACACCACACGACATGGACTACATGTCAGCCATTGGGTTCCTGTTTCATTTCCTTGTTTTCTTGTATGTCGGCTTCTAAAACAGCAATTTGATATGAAACTTGCTCAGTTCCACTCCCACCCACCACTTCCACTGTGTGCTACTTTAGCTCTCTCTAGAGAAATAAAGGAGTTGTTTTGCACATTTCTCATTATAGGAATCTAATGAGAATGCTAATTAGCCTCATGAATTTGTAGTTCTCAAACTTTACAGTTGTTCCAGCACTTCTCAGTCACATTTTTGGAGAGAAAGATAGAGAAGGAGGGGGAGGGAGAGGGGGACAGAAAGGAATTTTATAAAGGGCTGGCTCAATTTGGCTTTGAATCTATTCTTTCCAACACAACATAATTTAAGATGAAGACTGGCTATATTTTTATTGTGGCCCTGTATACATGCTGCCAAAGAATACACAGCAAAATATTTCATGATTCTATAACTATATTCAGGTAGGAGAGACTGTGTGCTGGACAGGTGCAACCATTTTCTATGTACATTGCATTTACATTCTGCTGCAATGAATTTAAATGTTGTGTAATGGAATACATCATGTGATCTTAAAAGAATATATTTATACATTGTAAAATGTGTAAAATCATGTTTTGGGGGATTTAGATCTCTCTCTTTTTGGGATCTCTCAAAATGGCACAGGGCAAAAAGAAAATAGGTAAAGACAGTACTCTGAGTGTTCAAGTTCTTAAAATATTTGGGATATGTTAAACATGATGTTAATTTTCTTAGTGTAAAAAGTAAAGGAATCCCTGAGAATTTTATTCTGCTACTCATTACTGACTATAGGGGGCAATGCTTATTTCCATTTAAAAGCCATTGAGCCAACATTGACAGAAGACATTTCCATGTTCATGTAGTCAGCAAGACATCACAAAGAGCTGTTACTTTCTCACCTAATATCTACTTATTTATCTATTTATTTATTTTTATTTTTCTTCATGTATCCTGGGGGAATTCGGTGCTCATAGTGACTCAGTTTTGGAAATTTGGGATGTCATATGGAATCCAATGTGAGGGTAGCAAATTCACTTTACTCCCTTAATATTTGTAACTAAAAATAGCATTTGTCTCTGTTAATTTTCAGCATATCTCTAATATATATGATCATGTCAAATAATATTTCTAAGCAGCATCTTGGAAGCCATATCTTTCTTAAGACATATAAAGTGACTTAAAATAGAGGAGTTGGGTTCAGTTTAAAGATATTATATACAGATAGTCTTTGGTTTATAACCACAATTTAACCCAAAGTTTCTTTTGCTAAATCAGTTTAGCTCTCATTTCATTACTTTTCTCACGACAGTTGTTGAAACACTGCAGTTGTTAAATGAATAGTTGTTGAATGAATCTAGCTTCACCATTGATTTTGCTTGTCAGAAGGTCATAAAAGATGATCATATGACCCTAGGAGAGCACTGCAACAACCATAAATATAAGTCAATTGCCAAGCAACTTAATTTTAATAATATGATCAAGTGGATACTGCAATGGTAAATATGAAAACAGTCATGTCACTTTTTTGGTGCTATTGTAACTTCAAATAATTGAGGATTATCTGTATTTCATCCTAACATGAAATAATTAATAGAGAATTATTATATACTGTACACTAAAAACAACACTTAAAGGCAAAACAATTGGACAAACATCTGATTGATACTAATACAATTGATATTTTTGACAAGTGCTGCTGTGTCTTTGTATGATTTCTAATCACTTTCAAACAAACTATAACATTTTGAAAATAAATCTTTATAGGGACTAGTGTAATAATTAGTGAAGAAACTTTATAGTTGAACTTTGTAAATTACCTGGATTAATGAAAGTAATTAAACTAAATGAACAGTTAGACTGTAAAATAATGTCTTATAGCCATTTCAATAATAACCTGTGATAGCTAGTCATACAGCTATTAAAATATAAAGATTGCTGAAATAAAAAAGAAATAAGTCAGAAAGTATGAAAAACCCAATGAATAGTCAAACTTAAGCCAGTAGATTAAAAAAAATCAGAACAGGAAAAAAAGAAATCAACATAATAAAGCAGAACCTTCACTCTTTGTCCAAATTAATATAAAGCAAAGGCAACTATAAAGAAAACTTTAAATTATTTTTGACATACATTTCTTTTTCCTTTTCAAAATATGCATTTTGGTATTGAAAAAAAATCAGACTGAATAAATGGCTAAACAGACTGTTGATGGATTTCTCTGTATTTAAATTACACAGCAGGTGATATATTTAAGATTGCAGCTTAGAAATGCACCTGTTCCTCAGTCTGCAAATATGCAGTTAATTCAAAGGCAACAAAAACAGATTGGTTGCTCTTTTGTCAATATGAAAATGAACCTGCTATCTTCCTTTGACAGGTACAAGATATCCATTATCCTTTTCTTGGTCTCCTTCTCTCTTGCTGGAATAGAAGATCAGTAGCACTGGTATTAGCAATGTTCTTTCCTTCAGATACTCACATCAATACCACTCCAATTTTGGCCAACCAGTATGTGCTAAAACAATTATCTTCATGTAATCTACTTTATAACTGTCACCTTCCTAACTCCTGGATTATTATTGGCAATATTCTTTACTAGTTCTTAAGTCTCTTTATTTAAAAAAAAGTGACACTTTCTATGTAATAGATTTGTTTTATTCACCCATTCTATTATTTTCCAGGAAGAGGTCCTTATGGACTTTCATTTTCATGTAGTAAAGAGACCTGTGACCCCCAATCTTCTGAAAAATAGTAATTGTATTTTTATAATGCATATGGATTGTAACTTTCATCATGGGCTATTAAGTTTAAGTTATTAAGTTTATTAAGAATAAAACTGAAAGCAACTGAAAGCAAAACTTTGCCATAAAATATATGTATTTCTCTGTGTTGGAGGAAATATCCATCTGATTCAGTTCCAAGCCAGAGGAAAGGCACTGGAGCCAAAATGGAGGCTGGTGGCTATTGGAAAGATTGTTTAATGATGAAGCAGAAGCACATGGGTGGTTCTGGTGCAGCTAACCACATGGAGTTGAGAGTGGTGGCTATTTATACCTTCTGCTGGACTTTGCATTTGAACTTCTTGTTCAAGAACATGAATTCTATTGGCTGTTGTCAGACTCCCATGGGGCCATGTACAAATCCTAGGAGTTTGAGCTAAATTTGGTTGAAATTTGCTGCTGCCGCATTGAAGGGGTGTTGCACAATTCCTATTATGGCAGAGGGCTAATCCCACCTTTGCTGGATCTTGGGTGAGAGTATTTGCTTATGAATCTTTATCTCTTAAGTGCTGACATCATTTGAGGGATATTAAGAAAGGTGGGGGTTGCTTTCCAAGAGCATATTTCTCCATTCCTTATCCAAGGAAATATAACATTCTGCCTTTTTAACACTTGTCAAAATATTTCATTTTTCTAGGAGAATGTGGATGCTAACTTTCTACATATGTTTGGATATGAATATGAATATACAACCAAGCTCACAAAATATATGAGGATTTAGTGTTGAAAATTATTCTAGTTGTACATCTTCAAGATTGATAAGGAGGCAATGATTCAAACACATTCTTTTGTACAGCCATAATAATTATAAAATTACAATAACATAAATAAAGACCTAAAAGGTTTAGATAGTGGATGTGCTAGGACCTGGAGGTAGCCGAATAGAAGAGAAAGGACTGGACAAGATAATAAAATACAAATACCTGCACATAAAAATAGAATGATTGTGGCAAACAAAGCAAAGGTAATACCAATAATAATTGAAGCCTTGGTGCAATCCCAAAATAACTGGAGCATTACTTCAATATCACTGGCATTGACAAATTCACCATCAGTTAGTTGTGAACGGCACCTTTCATGGAACACTTTACACATCTTGATGATACTTCTAACACCATCAAATATCAACATCCCCCTATCTCAGGTTCTTGGAAGGACTTGGTAGATGGATAAAAATGCCAAATACAATTGGGCTGACTGTGGGTCTAGTCATAATAGTCATAAGTTTTGTTCTAAACCAACCTTTATTTGAGAGAGGAAGACAAGGCTTCTATATTTGTTTTCATAGGAAGAAAAAAAGTCAATGTATTTTGCTATATAAAACAGTCCAGAAGTGTGTGACTGATTGATTGCCTTTGTTTTACTTGGATGGGGTTTAAATCATCAGCCTTTTACTGATAAGCAAGAAAACATGGAACTCATACCTAATCTCAAACAAGCAAACTCTTTCAATCCTTGGAAGGTGAGCTTACTTGTTAAAATCTCTAGAATATACACCAACTATTTCCAACCAGGTGTACTTCAGAAATGTTGGATTATATCTTTCGTAGCTACAGGAGTACAGAGATGTATTTGAAGAGATGTGTTTCAAAGTCATAAATGTATAATCAGTGGACTAAAGGAAATAGGAAAACAATCACTGTGTAAATAGATGAGAACCTGCATATTAGTATATATTCCAGCCCTACTCATGTTAGGGAAATAAAACTTTCCTAGTTTCAAGTCAATTATTTCTTTAAAATTATATATCTTAAAAAGGAATGCTCTTTGTATTAAATATTACACAATCATATTCAATAGGTGAAACAATCCACATGAACGGTCTTTCTTACCTCAATAATAAATTGCATCACAAAGTTACCTTGTTTATTTTTAAAACTTTGCTTTTTTTGGTTTAGATGTTTTAGGAAAAGGCATGTGAAATTACAGACTGCATTTTCTGATTAATACCATTTGGACTTTTGGAAAGTTATTTAAGAAACATTAAATATCAGAATGCTGGAGCGCTATTGCTAAATCTATGTAGAATGCTCTTGCTATAGCAACCAAGAGAGATAAAGATGAAAGGAATCACCTATTTCTTGCTTTCTACACTTTTGCCCTATAGGCAGATGACTTTTATCCAGTTTCAATTGAAGTGCCTTGGCAGTTATTTGAAAACTTTAGTTAAAATAACACTTGATGAAAGCAGACATGTTTGCTTAACCTGAGCCTTACCACTTTTGCGTATAAAGTAGAAGCAGAACCTTCACATTAAAAACAAATGAGCTGCTTTTCAGAGCAGCTCATGTAAAAAACCAGTTGTCTTTAACCTGATAAATTTCTTTTGATAGACATATTACACTATAATTTCACAATAGAACATCTAAAGGCATTTGAATTTTAAGTTCCATTGTATCACACATACACTTAATAAGAAAGAGTGTCCAGTGCTTCAGGAGAACATCAACTGGATTGACCTACTGTGTCATGCTGAGTCCTGATGGGTTTCTATGGATTTAGGTTTAGGATGACAAACTATGGCTTGACATGCTTTATTATTCACTACCAATCGCAATGATGGCTTAGTGTGATGGGATAAAAAATTGTATGCAGAAGAGAGAAAAGGAATAACAAAGCAAAGTAATTAAGGACATAATCTAAGATAAGAAAGGGACATCAAGTTAAATGTAGTTACAAGCAATATCACTTCCTTTAATTTTCCAGACCATTCTTTTTTCCTTTATGTCCATACATTGATTTATCTATGGTGTCATTTGTTCTTTAATAATACTTTTGGAAACTGATAAAAATATTGCCACCTATAATACATTGCATTTATTTCCTTTGTAACAAACTGATTGACCTGCAGTGACATAACCATGAGGATTTAAACAAACCCATAAATTCAAAAAGCGCAGCTAGCAACAGTAATTCTTCTCTATCCTGGAAGAACTGGAGTAGGTGGTTCTGAGGTTTTTTCAGCAGAACAAAATTACTTATGAGGCTCAAATAACCATGTCTTGCTTGTTTCAGTAGAGAAGATGGTGAAAAATCAGTAAAAATGTTGAAACAGTAACTGCCATTATGATGGGATGGGGCAGGCACCTTGGAAGATTCAGAAAAATTTCATTGATGGTGGACACTTCAGCTGAATATTTAGAAGATTATATAGGTCATCCTCGACTTATGATCACAACTGAGCCCAAAATTTCAATTGCTAAGCAACATAGTTGTTAAGTGAGTTTTTGCTCCATTTTACAACCTTTCTTCCACAGGTGAATCACTGCAGTTATTAAGTTAGAAACATGGACAGTAAGTGAATCTGGTTTCCACATTGTCTGTGCTTATCAGAAGGCTGCAAAAGGTGATTACACGATCCTGAGACACTCATAAATGCAGGCCAGTTTCCAAGAGTCCAAATGTAGATCTTGTAACCATGGGTGCTGCAACAATCTTAAGGGCCTGTCACATTGGCCGACGGATGCAAAACATTTGTAAAAAGGACACACAGCGGACGAGAAAATGTTCCATCCGTTGTTATCCGCTCTCAAAAGTGCCCCGAATTTGCATAACCA
>BHFT01014707.1:0-49622 GCA_004320025.1 Laticauda laticaudata | reverse complement strand
TACAAGCCGGCAGGCAAGCCTCTATATAAAGGGCTGCCGCGGCTTGAGCCAATGTTCCATTACTGTTGCTGTTAACCAAATAAAGAGTTGTTAGTTGGAACCCGATCTCACGTGCTTCTTTTCCGGATGGAACAATCTCCATCTGTCTGCTGTGCTAAATAGCCAACTTCTGGTGCAGCCTATCAAGACGGGCGAGACTGCCTCCCTGTTATTAATCTAGCTGACCTTCATTGCTTCTGCCTTTTCTCTGCCCTATGTGTTCTTGGATCAAGACAGAAGGCAGTTCCTCTTCCTCATCACTGACAGGCTGCAGCTGCCTGCTTTCCCCACCTGAAGCCTCAGGATTAGTGGTGGTATTCAGCCAGTTCATACCGATTTAGGCAAACCGGTGGCAAGGATTTGGCATGGGTCACCAAACTGGTAGTAACTTCTGGCTGGCTACACTCCCAACCCAATCACTTGGTCATCGCTTGCTTGCTTGCCCCACCCACCCAATGCTCACTCACCCCACCTGCCAGACGCTAGCCCGCCCAGTCACTCCTTAAGGTATTTCTTTTTTTGCCTGTCCTAACGATCAGCTGTTCCTATGATCAGCTGTGCCAGGATTCCCCTCACTTATTTACTTGAGGTCCAGGAAGGCAAAACAAAAACAAAAAAACCAACTCTTCCATCTTTTGTCCTCATGCGTCCCAGGGATGCCCCAAAATGAAGCATTATGCTCTGGGTTTTTTTGCTTCCTGAGCCTGAGGGAAAGGAGCAAAAACTTCTGGGAGCAAAAACGCCCCTCAAGAGATTTCCCTGAGGCCCAGAAGGCCCCAAAACAAAGTGTGGAGGGGTGCAGGTTCAATTTTCTTCCTTCCTGAGTCTGAGGGAAGCTTTCTGGGAGCAAAAATACCCCCGCAGGAGGTTTGCCTGAGGCCTAGAAGGCCCAAAAAGAGGGGGGCATCTGCAAAAAGCAAAAAAAGCCATGCCCACTGGGCCATGCTTTTAGCCATGCCTCCTAGTCACATCTACAGAACCAGAAGTAAAAAAATTTCAATCCCACCACTGCTTAGGGCTCTCCTGCTGCAGCTGTGCTTCAGCCAAATCCCTCTCAGACAGCTGCTTGGAGCCATTGACTA
Organism: Laticauda laticaudata; assembly: GCA_004320025.1. Lineage (NCBI taxonomy): Eukaryota > Metazoa > Chordata > Lepidosauria > Squamata > Elapidae > Laticauda > Laticauda laticaudata. The sequence continues at coordinate 48,501 of BHFT01014707.1, read as the reverse complement.
ACTCCCCTCCCATCATGCCCAGAATTAGTTAATCCTCCTCCAAGCTGACATCTGGAAAGATATCTAGGAAAGCATCCAGGAGAATCATCACATAATTGTATGGCAGTAGCATTCCTAATTACCTGGTTTAATTGATATCCCAACATCTTAGATAACCTTATGCAGCAAAGATACATGGTCTTTGTCAATTGGAGTTTTTTTCTTCCATAATTTGCAAAGTGGTCTCTTATAATTGACTATCCTGGGATATCTATATATTTTAGTGCTTCCATTTTTTTTCTCCCTTAAAACTCACATCCTATGCCAGGTGAATTAATAGGCTTTTAGCTGACATGTGACACAACAAGCAAGCTCTGCATTCTCTGCTCCAGGGTTCTGCATTACTGAGCAGAACATTCGTCCGCCCAGCACAATGTTAACTTAATGCACACGGCGTGAACCCCATCACTGAATTTTCTATCTCCCCCTCTCTCTCCTTCTTCCCTGCTGAATTTTCATCACAAGCAGCAGCCTGAAAGCTCTGAGTTGTTAAGCATAGTGATGGGAGAAATCTGGATGTGGAAACCTTGTCAATCACTGACAATTGGACCTTGCTCAGCTGATAATAGAAGTACTCTACTGCTTACGAAAGATTAGTGTTTGCATTTTGGAGAGGCAGCAGGGTGACCTTTTCTTCCAAGATGCAGAGACCTAGAGAATTTTGACAGTTTTGCTGTCAAGTTTGTTTTATAAAAGGAAAAAAGAAAGAAAGAAAGAAAGAAAGAAAGAAAGAAAGAAAGAAAGAAAGAAAGAAAGAAAGAAAGAAAGAAAGAAATAAGCTACACCTTGCAATTGAGAGGCTTTAACACACTTTAGATTAAAATAATGTGTTTTTCCATGCACTTTCCACAGAGTTTCAATCTCCCTTTAATTATTTTAAATGAAATTGCATACTTTTATATGTTCAACTTTTTCCCACCCACCCTTCTGAATTTTATGTTTTCCTTCTGCTCTGCTTGTTATTTTCCTCAAATGTTTTTTTTTTTTTGCTTCCTTTTAAATTTAAAGATGTTTAAAGCTAATTTTGCACTCTGGGACTAACCCTAACCCCAAACTCTGCTGATGGTTTGATCCTGCAACAAGAAAAGTTCAGAAACTTTTTCCCAGAATAAACTGCCTTCAGTCAAACTTAAAAATGATTCAAGGCATTGATGTGCTCCCAAAGCACTGTTCCCCATTCCCGGAGGAGGAGGAGGAGGAGGAGGAGGAGGAGGAGGAGNAAGAAGAAGAAGAAGAAGAAGAAGAAGAAGAAGAAGAAGAAGAAGAAGAAGAAGAAGAAGAAGAAGAAGAAGAAGAAGAAGAAGAAGAAGAAGAAGAAGGAGTAGTCAAGGGTGTCAAACTCCCAGCCCATGGGCCGGATACATCACACACTGGCCACGTCCCAGTTTAGCAAAGGGGAAAAAAGTCACAATAAGTCACGTGATGCCACCATGACGATGTGAGTTTGATACCCACTCAGACCATTAATTATTTCAACAACAAGACTTACTTCTCTTTGTAGTGCATAGAGAGTTAGTATTTTAATATACCAAGCATTGATAGCAAAGAAAACCCAAAGGTATCTGTGGATAAACTACAAACACACCCATGGATGAAATGTCTATTAACATGTTTGTTTGATAACTAGCTGCTGAAATAAGGTAGAAAATTTTATTAGTAGTTTCCTAGAATTGTCATTGTGTCTGCTTTTTTTCCTTGACTAGGAAGTTAAACTAAATTATGCTGCTGTGAATTTTTGTAATCCATTCTGACACCTTCAATTCATTTGAGTAAAACTGATTATGCCTGATTACCTTTTGGAAAGGACTGTGCCAGCTTATAAAGACTAGCCTTCAGTACAAGCTGCCCCATTCAAGAAATCTGCCCCAAGTCAGCATTTTAATGTCTTATGCCATACAGGCTGGTTTGCTGAAAGGACTCATGGTTATGTGAAGAGCAAAAATACAAAAAGCTGCTGAGGAACCAACTGAATCAGGTGGAGCAGAAGGCATTTTTCTTCTTAAATAGTTTTAGGTCACATTCTGCCAAAGTTAACCTTCTAGATTCATTAAAAAAATCTTCACCAGCAAAAGGCATTTCTGTTTCTTTGAGGACTTTGACATATTTTGCAGTTCTTTGTCAATGCCATACTCAGCTCGAGATGTAAATTGTTTTTAAACTTTAATATTTTAGAAATTGTAGTTTATATTGATATATATTTTTCCCTTTATCTTTAAGCATTTAAGTTATCTAAATCATCAGTGTGTTAATCATCTCCAGTCAACACTATATATAAGTAACATCGAAGCCAAATAACGTAATGTACTGCATGTGCTTTACAATATGGAATAAAACAATGTAAAATGGAGGAAAAAAATGCAAATTCACTTTTACTGCAGCAGTAAGCAATAAGAAGGATTTGCATTTGGTTTCCTGTTTAAAAACTGAATAAATTGAGACTATAATATAATCTTTAAGACAAGGATGAAAATATTTTTATTTTATTTTTTTCAGTTTCTAAGCTCAGAGGTAGAAACCTTGCAAATTAGGATCACACTACATATTTTATTAGTTTGCAGTATATGTTAACAGGAAAGTTACAAGAACTTTTTTTCTTTTTTGTAATGTTAATCCTTGCATTAAACTAAGTCACACAGCCATTTTTTTTCCAGAAGTAGTTTTTATACATTACTGCTCTTTTCTTTTTATTTATAATAGGCACAGGATTCATATTGCCCAGGGGTGGGATACGACGGTTTGGGATTTATTACCGGTTTGGGATTTACAAGGATCGGTGATTTATGATGTGCTTCCCTGCATGCTGTGAGCCGCATGCCTGTAAATCGTCATCAGCACACTGGGTGCAGAGAAGCAGCCTTTGAAACAGCCCTCTTTTCCTGCTTTTTTAACTGCAGCTGTGCCTCATTCGGCACCTGAACTTGAAAAATCAGGAAATAAAGATCAGGTAAGAACCCGGGTGGGCAGGTGGGCAAAAATATCAGCAGACATAGAACCGGTTTTATGTCTGCTGCTCTTCAGAGCTATTGGTTATACAGAGGTGGACAGAACCGGTGGAAACCCACCCCTGATATTGCCATTGTATCTATGGCCAATTTCTTTTTCAGTCTGGAAAGTAAGTGCACTCCTCATAAAGTAATCAGATTACAAAGAATATTATTAAAGAGGACTTCCATACCAGGTAGGGGTTGCCATGTTATATAGAGAAAGATCAAAACAATGGAAGGTATTTTTTGTTGATGAGATTTGCTCAAATGCTGGGCAGAAACCTGGCATTTACATTTTATCAGCAAGGGAGAGCAGAGCAAACATTCCTGGAACATTAGAGAAATATATAATTAATCAACAGTTCAGTGCCATTATGACATAAGACTTCCAAGAACTCAGCTGGCATCAAAAGTTCACTAGCCATTTACAAGCAAGTTGTGAAAAACACTGCATAGAAGCAGCCCCCCTCCAGAATTTTTTTTTAAAAAAACAGTGATAATAGTTGTCCCAAGATATGGTTGCAAACACCTTTTCAATAGTTCACTAGTTAAACCCCCAGACTTGATGAGTTGCCAAGCTAGATAGGAAGTTTGGGTTCTTTTTTGAAATCTCTCATGTAAGAGAGTGGGAGTGGGCTGGCAAGGGTCTCCCTGTGATATTTATTACTTTCATTTGTCAGTTCTGTTTTATAGTTTAAATTATTTAATTATGTTTTCCTTTCTTTGATATTTTTACTACCCTGAGATACGCACCTGGAAAATATCCATGATTAACTGGATTATTCCTTTTAACTTCTAAGAATAACAACAACAAAGCAGCAACAATGGTGAAGAGACAAGCTTGACTTGAATGATTCCAAGTTCAGTCTAAAATCCAAACTTATTCAACAATAGTTTGGCCTTGTAATTAAGGCACCAGGTTGGAAAACAGGAAAGAATTAGGTCTAGTCCTGCCTTAAGGCCTGAAAGTCAACTGGATGACTTTGGGCCAGTCATTCTCTCTAGCCCCAATCTACCTCGTAGGCTCTTGTTGTGGGGAAAATAGGAGGAGGAAGAAGACATATTAATTTATTATTATTAGTTTGCCATCTTGAGTTATTTATGAAAAGAATAAGGACTAGAAATAAATAAATAAATACTAGATGCATGAACGGATGGGTGGGTGGATGGACAGATGGACAAGCACTACTAGATGTACCATGTATTTGATTTCAAGTTCTTCCCCTGCTGTGTTATGCAACTTATGAAGTAGCTATGCTGAAAACAACTTACAAAATAGCTGTGCAAGAACTGGAGAAAGAAGAGCTGCTTTAGGGATTCAGAAAGAGAGGTTTTCTATCTGTCCTTGCATGACTTTCAAAGGGTTTGCACAACCCTAATGTGGTATATAAATGCCAATTATAAAATTCTGCCAGAGAAAAGGTGGGGAAAGATGGGGAAAATATCAAAAGTGCGCAGGAATGAGGCAAGTGACCTGGGGCCAATGAAACACAGAGCCCTGGAATCAGACAGCTGAACCACGTTAATGACTTTACTTTAATGCATGGCATTCATCATGCATTAAAATGCATGGAATTAAAATGCATGGAACAGGAAGCCTGTTCTGATCTAGGCCTCCCAAGATCATGAAGCAGACTCCTCGTCCCGATAAAGCCCCTTTTATTAAGGTTAAAGTGAATTTCTCTCCAACAAAGTCCTGGCAAACAGTGTCCTGGCAATCATGAGATTTCACAACTACAGACTTTTATCAGCCTTGGAGAGTTGCCAGGCCGATATCTCACAAACACCATCCTGTAGCAGCAATTACTTGACAGGAAGCCAGGAATAGATCTTCACCCGAATGAATTGAACTAATTGTCTCCTGCAAACATCATTCCTCTTCACTCCTCTTTATTCCCTATGGGAGGGGCCATTCACCATCTACCTGTACCCTTACTCCCAAGTCGACCCTTGTTCCTTATCTGTTCCCTTCTCCTGGCATCTCTGTGCATGTGTGCACACTGGGAACAGGCTTCAGCTGTTCTTCTGCCCCACTGATCCCTGACTCCAAAGTGAGCTGATAACTATCAGATGGCACTGACCCCATCTCTGCCTCTGATGCAGGGCACTAATCAGAGCCGTTCCCAGACTCCAGTACTGGCCCATGTTCCTCCCCAACCACCTCACTGTCTGAGTCTACAGCCAGCTCCACTGGCCGTTGGCAGGCCACAACATTACCACATTAATTCTTTTAACACTTTATCCATTATTCAAGGAACTCCACTTTCCCAGTCAGAGCTGCTTGTAGATAGGCAATTTAAATCTGGAGAGTCTTCATGTTTCACAAGTTCCTATGTGTATCGGGGAAAGGCTCAAGCCTTTACAGGCCAGGCCTTTCCCATCAGATGAACCTGGAGATAGCCAGTGCAGGGACATCTTTTCCAAATGCCCTAAAGAAATGTATACAGGTAGTCCTCAACTTACAGCGATTCATTTAGTGATCATTGGAAGTTACAATGGCACTGAAAAAGTGTCTTAGGAACCAATTTTCTTGGCAATTGGCAAGTGTTGTGGCTCACCAGCGGCCAGCAGAGTTGGCCACAGACTCAGACAGTGAGGAGTTGGGGAGGCCAGTCCTGGAGTTCAGGGAAGGCTCTGACAAGTGCTCTACATTGGAGGCAGAGATGGGGCCAAGACCATCTGACAGTTATCGGCTGCCTTTGGAGTCAGGGATCAGTGGGGCAGAAGAACAGCTGGAGCCTATTCCCAATGTGTGCTTGCCCAGAGCTGCCAGGAGAAGGGAACAGTTAAGGAACAAGGGTCGACTTGGGGATAAAGGCACAGGTGGACAGTGAATGGTCCCTCCCAAAGAGAATAAAGAGGAGCAAAAGGGGAGTGGTGTTTTCAGGAGAAAATTAGTTCATTTCACGAGGGTTAAGATTGGTTTCTGACTCCTTGCCAAGTATTTTCTGCTACAACGTCCTGCTTGGAAGCCATTGGCCTTGCAACTCTCCAAGCCTGATAAAGGTCAATGATTGTAAATCACTTTTGAAAGACTGTTTCCCAGGACCTTGCTGATGTCAATCAGAGGAATTCACATTGGTTTAATAAAAAGGGGTTTTGTTAGGATGAGGAGTCTGCTTCATGATTTTGGGAAACCTAGGTCAGAACAGCAAGTACAGGTTGTCCATGACTTACAACAGTTCATTTAGTGACTGTTCAAAGTTACAAAGTGACTCATGACTGTTTTTCACACTTATGACCAGGGGTGAGATTCAAATTTTTTAACAACTGGTTCTGTGGGCATGGCTTAATTGCTGGGCATGACTTGGTGGTCATGTGACTGGGTGGACATGGCTTGGTGGTCATGTTATTGGCTGGGAGTAGCCAACTCAATATCACTCACATCGAGGCACGCATCTCTTCTCCTGGCCTCTCATGACTGTGGGGATGCTGCAACAGTTGTGTGAAAAATGGTCATTAGTCACTTTTTTCAGTGCCACTACAACTTTGAATGGTCACTCCACACAAGCAAAGTACCAGCAAAGGAGGGGGGAAAAACTCCACAGAAGTTCCTGAGACAGGAAGTCTAGTCCTGCCAAGAATGTAATAAGGGTTAACGGAGAGTCAGTTTCTGTAAGCAACACCAGAATGTTTCCTTCCTGCCTTCCTTACAGGATTAGGCCAGTAATTTCTTCTAATAACCGATTCTACAAACTGCTTAGAATGTTAACAACCGATTCTAGTGAATAGGTGTGAACTGGTAGAATCCCATCCCTGCTTATGACCATCGCAGCCTCCCCCTGGTCATGTGATCAAAATTCAGATGCTTGGCAACTGACTTGTATTTATGGCAGTTGCAGTGACTTGAACTCATAATGATTCCTTTTTATGACCTTCTGAGAAGCAAAGTGAATAGGGATGCCAGATTTACTTAACCACTCTGTTACTAACTTAACAATCGCAGTGATTCACTTAACATCTGTGGCAAGAAAGGTCATAAAGTGGGGCAAAACTCACTTAACAAATATCTCCCTTAGAGACAAAAATTTTGAGCTCAATTGTGGTTGTAAATCAAGGACTACCTGTTGAAGACTGTCCTGTGGTTACGTGACCACTATTTGTAACCTTCCCAGCTGGCTTCTGGGAAGCAAAGTCAGTGGGGGAAGCCAGGTTTACTCAACCACCCGAATGATTCATTTAACAACTCAGTGATTCACTTAACAACTATGGCAAAAAATGAGGCATAACTCATTTAATAGCTGTCTTGCTCAGCAACAAAAATTTGGAGCTCAATTGTGGTCGAAAGGGGAGCATTAACCGTATGTAGAAGGGAGGAATTAAGAGAGGAATACAACAGAAAAACACTTCTGTGACAGGGTTTATGGCAGAACTGGTATTCTGCAGGTTCTGACCAGTTCTGGAGAACTGGTAACAGAAATGTTGAGTAGTTTAGAGAACCAGTAAATACCACTTCTGACTGGCTCCACCCCCATCTATTCTCTGCCTCCTGAATCCTAGTCGATTGGCTGGGTCTTCTTTAGTTGCCCTGCACAGGAGAACAGAGTTGGGGTGGGGAGGGAATGGAGCTTTTGCAGTATCCTTCTGCTGCCATGCCCACCAAGCCATGCCATGCCCACCAAGCCACGCCCACGGAACCGGTAGTAAAAAGAATTGAGTCCCACCACTGGTTTAAGCACTGAGTCATTGTGACAAATACTGTGTCTGAAAATGATGTTTACTATGTGTGTTTGTCATATTAATTTCCTGTCCTCCCTCTTGCACTACTGAATCCAAACAAGTTTAATGGAGTACCGAGAGCTATTAACACAGAGCACTTATAAAGCCAGTTCATCCTGCCATTATTTTACAGACCTAATTGGGCTGCCAGTTCAATAAAATGTCTCTGGAAAGGATCTTAAATTGCAATCAAGCCCATTAGAAGCCAAAATGCTAGCTTTAAACAGCATGTACTTTTCATAACATTTAAACTAATGAATTGTAGTGCGTGCAATGAGAGCACGAAAGCTGAAAATGCTGCATTCTGTCCCCAACATCTGAACCTAATGGAGCCCACCCTTGTCAATGCCATGAAAGCATTTTCTCCCCTGGCAATATTACTTTGGAAAACGGGTCTGATCTATCTGATAATTTCATTTGAGGAAGAAGAAACGATACCTATGAAAAAATGAGAAGTAAGTAAACCAGAGCATAAGTATAGTTGAGATGCATTAATACTGCATTATTTACTTTTCCTGTGGGCTAAAATGAATAATTTGGGTTGCCCATTAGGATTTTTAGATAACTCATTTTATCTTACATGAGGACATCATGTGACTGATTAAAATTTAACTCCAACACTGGAAGTTTTTAAGAGATTGAACAAGCATATGTCTGAAATGGTATTGGACAGGGGTGTCAAACTGGTGGCCTGGGAACCAGATGTGTCATGCACAGGCCACACACATCCCAGCTCCGCAAAGGAAAAAATGTCATGATACATCACATGACAGCAATGTGACATGGCAAGTTTGACACCCATGGAGTTTCCTGCCTGAGCAGGGAGTTGGACTACATGACCTCCAAGGTCCCTTTCAATCTGTTATTTGTTAAAGATGTTTCATTAAGTTTAATATATAATATACAAGACACAATCTTTTTTGTTCTTTTTGGCCACAAGTCACAACTGTCCTTTGTAAAAGTTGGCACTGACACAAAGTATTAGATAGAGCTAAAGCAAACATTTAAAATTTCGCTCAATTTAATGTATTTTTAATTAAAATTAATTGCATTCCATCAAATTAGATTTTTGTGTGAACTTTCTGCATAGTTCCAGCCTCTGGAGTTTGTAATACCTGTCTTGACACTGAAATAAAGAAAATAAATGATTTGTAGAAAGTCACCTGTTGTTGTTGCTGTTTTTAAAAAGCCTCTGATGTTGGATTCAAATTATTATTTTGCTTTCCCTGTATGTATGTTCTTCTTTCTTTTTTTTAATAAAGCAGTTTTCCTATCAAGTCAACAAGCTAATCCTCTTATTGATGAATAAAAGATGAGTCAGTTTTTTTTTAAATAGTCATCATGATAAAATTGCCCCTGTTAATGAACTGGAATCATTAACAGCAATTACTCCTCTTCTATTGAAACAAATAAAAGTATTTGTGTGTGTGAAAACTCCATATGTTTGCTCCAAAACACAAATATTAAACAACAAAGATTAAATGCATGTGCATGCACACACAAACGCATGCACACACACACACAATTTTGACTCTATGTTACAATTTCTACAAGTAATTAAAGAAGTGGAACAATCAGTCTCCAGCTAATGAAGAACATAGGTGGTGTTGTTGGACGGTCTTTTCTCAAACTATTCTCATTTCAAAATGTTCCATGTCATCTCTTGAAGAAGCAGATAAGGATCTGACAAATTAGGCATGATCTCCAAGAAATCCCAATCCAACAATCCTATTGACATGGATAAATGAGCAAGATAAGAAGAAGAACAGGGAGGGCAGAGTTTATTTGGCTACATTTGATTCGATCTTTCCAGGCATGGACAGAGTAATCCAATTTTCTATACGGCTAGCATCCAGAGCTGACTACTCAGTTTGCAGATGTATTACAGTAATTATTCCTTCCCTTTAGAATAGAATAGAATAGAATAGAATAGAATAGAATAGAATGTCCGTCAAAAATCAGACATTTCCCCTGGTATGTAGAATTTTATAATGTGTTGGGTGGTGTTATGTTTCCTTTGAAGTCCATTCCAACTTCACAGTTCAGGTGTACTTTTGGTTTCAGCCTTCTCATGTCCATTTTTGTAGGGATAATCGACTATGTGCATAGTTGGCTTCAAGATTCTTGAAGATGTCATATCTGGTTAATGACATATTCTTTAGAACCAATCTAGAGTAGTGGATGGTGGAATGGACAACTTGCCATGGCCAACTCACAGCAGCCAACTGATGGTAAACAACTTGCCACAGTCAACTTTCCATAGACAACTCACCACAAGACAATTCACCATGGCCAACTTGCTGCAAAATAGCTTGCCATGGGACAATTTAATTGTTTAAAATAATTAAACAAATATTTTAACTTTTGTCATTCACCTTTCATTTTGTCCTTCCTTTTACATCCTTTCTTTAATGATTTTCTTCCACAATTTCTTTTTTTTTTAATAGAATTTTATTGGTTTTTTAAAAACAAACACAAACAAACAAAACACAGAACATGAAAAACATAAAACATCTTTTTTGAAAGCAGCCTGATCCCGGGTTACATCTCTTTGTATAGACCACCAATTCAAGTTCATGCTCATTTTTATATTACGCTGTTCCATATCTTATTACCATTCTCCATTTCTATATAGCTTCTCCCCTCTTTTACTCTCCTTAATTCTATTTTATTTTATTTAAATTCTCAATTTAGATTGTTATACTTATATTCCCTTTGGTCTGTCCTGTTTCAGCTGTCTATTATGCTTTTCTCAATAAAGCAAAAATTTTCTCCTGTAATCACTGATTGGAGTATGAACGCCTTATTATGCTTTCCCCTTTAAATTATTATCAACACTTAATGTAATACATAAACTTTCAATTTTTGGATTCTGCTTAGGACATTCTAAAGCTAAAATACAAATATTTTAAAAAAGAAAAGATTTATGAATGTATTAATATAATTAAAACAACATCCATACCATTCAATTCTATCATTTAAAATTCAATATCATTTAAAATCTTAAACATTTTAACATCATTACTTTTCAAATAGGTATCATACTTCTATTAGGAACCCTTATAATATTTTGCGTAGTTACTTCTTCCCCATTTCACTTTAATATTACAACTCTATATGTGTAATATTAAAGTGCTTCCATTCCTTCCTAATTCAATTTCTACTCATTTATTTCATATTCATTTATTTTGTTCAAAAAAGTTTCACTGAATTACACTAAGTATTTTAACCCACTCTTTCTTAATCGATATGTTGTTCCACATTTTCTAACATTATTTCTAATACATGCTATAGCCAATAAAATCTTATGTACCTTTGCAGAATCTTCTTTTTCAGTTTAAATTATTTAACCCAATTATCTCTGAATAAGTCTGTTTCTTTCCATCTGCCTCCAAAACCTTTGGTAGCTCTCTTCCTTCCTTCCTCGCCTTGCTTCTTCACTCGCCCTCTTAACCCCCTTGTCTCTCCACCTCCATTTTTCCTCTTCTGTGTTCTCCCTTTTCTGTTGCGTTCTCTGACATTATATCCACTTTTCACCTTAAATTTTTCTCTTTTTTGATTTTTTTTTAGTCTTAAATTCCTCTTTTTCCCTTCTTTCCCCTTTCTTCCCCAGATAAAGTTACTTGTTCATTAAAGATGGCTTCTTCGTTTTGTCCCGTTCTTCCTTGTTGCGCAGTCTTTTCTTTGTAGTTTCTCATAGTTGCAATCACCATTTCTAGAAGTGAAAAACAGAGCCAAAGAGACCCTTCCTTCTTGTTCCTTCTTTTTTATATTTTTTTAAAATTCCGTCCCAAGTGTGCCATGTAAAGAAAAAAATTTTTTAAAAACCACCCAATTATTTTTTGGAACTCAAATGTAATTTCCATAAAGAAAAAAAAAAATAGAAAGAAGATAAAAAAATAATAAAAAAAGTAATCCAACAAAATACAAATCCAAATAGACACAAACTGTTTCATTAACACTTTCTCTTCTTTTTTCACTTTCTCTTCCTGGGGTTGTTTATTTAATTGGAAAGTTCAGTTAAGATGTATCTTTTAGAAATCTTATTTTACAATTTAACTTTAGATTCTTAATAAATTCCAAGAAAGCCTCCTCCCCTGCAAAATCCTGCTCTTATTCTTTTTCCTCTCCCTTCCCACTTACAGCAAAAAAAAAGTTTTTTTAAGTGTTTTCAGAATCTTTATTGTCCCCTGACATTTAATTTTCCAGTTTTAATTACCTGTGTTGGGTGCCAAAGCGGGTTTTTTCTGATTTCTCATGTCATCTCTCTTTTGCCTGTCAGCGTAAGGAAGGAGAGTCGAAAAAACTTTTCCCTTTTCACTTTCATTTGCAGCGTTCCGAATCTTCTTTGGGAGCGATGGTTATCTTTTATAAAATTCAATTCCAGGGAGGATACCTCAGTTGTTGCTTCTTATCCTGGTCAGCCAAAACTTTCACTTCTTAACTTCCTCCTGCACTTTCTTTTCCGGGTGAGTGCTTCTTTGAGGCGGCCATTTTTGACTGCCGCTCTTACCGCCTTCAGGAAAGGGAATTTAGCCAGCTGAGGAGGAAAGATGAGGCTTTCCTTGACCCTGATGGAATCTCCCCCCTCTTCACCACCTCTACAGGGTGGCTTAGCCCCAAAGCCAGCTGGCTTGGGGTGCTCCAGCAGCGAGCCCAGGCAAAAACTGCTCACGATCGCGGATTCCTGGCTGCCGCCAAAGCCCTGCAAACCGGAAGCCCTCCTTCTACAATTTCTTTGATAACAGTGTAACTCTTGCCATGCAGCAAGTTGTCCTGCGGCAAGATGGCCATGGTGAGTTGTCCTGCGGCAAGATGGACATGGCAGGTTGATGATGACTAATTGTCCTGCAGTAAATTGGCCGTGGTTAGTTGTCCTGCGGCAAGTTGGCCATGGCAGGTTGATGGTGGCTAATTGTCCTGCAGCAAGTTGGCCGTGGTTAGTTGTCTTGTGACAAGTTGGCCATGGCAGGTTGATGGTGGCTAATTGTCCTAGACCTAGAGGATGGGGCTCCTTCTGAAATCCAGCAGCTGAGTCAGAATTTTCAGAGGCTCTCAACCTTTCGCTAGTCCAAGCTTAGGCAGAGTATGTTGGTTTTTTGCTGTAGTATCTGTATTGATTATCATTCTCTTCCGCCCCCTTTCCCCAGGAGTTGAATTTGCATTGCTCTCATTTCATTGGTAAAGAGAGCGCAATTTAGATATTTCACATAAAATTGTGCAGAAACCACCTGAATCATTCCAAGAGTCTCTCTAGGATTCTGTGATGAGCTGAGCCATTATTCTAACCATTAAACATTCCAGAGCACTGTTTGGAAAAGCACAAAAGTCTGTTTTTCACCAGAATTCTTCTTTGGGAATATATGATTTTCCTTTATTCACTGTACTTTTTTTTTTTAACAAGAAGGAACTTGTATAGAAAATAAGCTGACCTTATATCTCTAGAGGCTTAGAGGGATGAAGTTCCTTTCCCAGGTCACATCTTGATACCCTTTGAGATATTGTATTTATTGTCTTTATTTATGGTCAATTTATATATTTAGGCAACAACATCACTTGCCTTTCCCAAGGAAGATCACAATCACAATCATTATTTTAACTTACTAAGACTTGTCCATACTACCCCTCCCATTCAAATTACTTCTGTAGTATTCTCAAGGATACTGCATATAAGCACTGCTTGAGCAGGGTGTGCAGGATTGTCTGGGATGCTACACACCCACTCTATGACCAGTTTTCCTTGTTACCTTCTTGGAGGAGGTTTTGTGGTATCCAAAGCAGAGCACCTAGATTCAGTCACAGCTTCTTTCCATATAGTATTAAACTTGTGAACTCTCAACTTTCCTCTTTCTGCTATGAATTCAAAATAGACAGTGACTAATATATACTGTACATGTACATATGTGTGTGTGTGTACATCGCATGTGTGCAATATATACTTTCTTTTGAGAGTAGGCAACAGACTTTCATTTTTAATGTGTTCACAGTAAAAAAAAAATGACAATAAAAGTTATCTAAGCTCTCAGTAATGTTTTGCACATTGATTGAGAGTCCCAAACTCTTCCATAATTTCTATTTGGCAAGAAAATTTATGTTTTCAGATCCCATGACCCTGATCCTTATCTAAATGTGTTCCGTCTGGAAAAACGCGAGGTAGACCAGGTTCCAACAACGAACTCTTTATTATTTACAGCAGTTGAGAAATGGAACATTGGCTCAAGCCGCGGCAGCCTTTTTATAGGGATTTTCCTGCCGGCTTGTAGCCAATGACAGGTATAGTTTTGCGGCCTTTTGAGCAGCTTCGTGGATTGGTTCCTATTGAACCAACCCCATTTAGGTTTTTTGCCAATCAGAATCCTGTATAGGAGTCTACTATTCTATATTCAGAACACCCTCCCCTCATGGTTTAGTCCTACGTGGTGACATAATCGCCGCAGGTAGGTGGGGCTTCTTTTGACTTGACTGGACTTGCGCGGTTCATTTCTGCTGAAGACTTCGGATGTTCGGATGGGGTTGCTGTCTCTCCGGTCCCTCCATGGAACCGCTGGGAAGGGTGATGCAGCCATTTTACTTCCACCTGAGTTTCTTAGGCCGGCGGTTTTGCCGCTCCCTCCTGTTTCCTCCGGGCAGTCAAGGCTGGCCTGCCTGGCCCTTTGAGTGGACTCTCTTCACGATTTTCTTCTAACTGTAAGTCTCTTTTTTGCTCTTTTTGTTGTTATCATATCTTGTGTTTAATTTAAACGGTTTTCTTATTATTTTCTCATACCCCCCCCCTTTGTTTGATTTTCGTCCTTTTTTTAATATTTGTGTGTGTGGTACTTTCTCTATGTTTCGGGACCGAAAAGCTGTGCAGTGCCGCTCCATTCCCTGCCGTCGTCTTATGGTTAGTCGGTAGGACCGGGCCTGAATTTATGTTATTTGTACCTGAAGCCATAATGGGTCCCCGCGAAAAACTTGCATAGACTAGGTCGCCATTCAAATGTCCTGAAATGGGTGGAGTCGTCGGGGGTTTTTCTGCTGTATAGTTTGGGTGCAATGTCTGTTAATTGTGACCTCAGTTCTTTCCCATTAGTAATTCCGCCGGGGTTTTGTTTGTTAAGTACCCGGTGAAATTGCTGGAGGGTGAGTAGGCGATTTATCTTGACATTCCCCAATGTCCATTTTTTCTAGCTCTTCTTTGGTAAACCTGACCATTCTCTTCTGTCCTACCGTTTGCAGCCGGGTGGGCCGGCGCGGTTAGGGCATGTCTAATACCTAGGGAGGCTAGGTATTGTTCAAATTGGATACTCGTTAATTGTGGCCCGTTGTCGGACACTAGGACGTCTGGCAGGCCATGGGTTGCGAAGAGTTTGTCAAAGTTGTTTAATAATGGTTTCAGTTGTTGTAGATGGCATAATTTTAACCTCCAGCCAATTTTGAGTATTGATCTACGACAATTAGGAAAGTATGCCCCTTAGTAGGACCCAACAAAGTCAATGGTGAATTCGTGACCAGGGGCCTCACGGGGGTTCCAGTCCCTAATGGTGCTTTTGGTGGCGGAAGGTCTGGTTCTTTGGGCATTTGTTGCAAGAATTTACCCAGTATTCGATGTCCCTGTCTATACCCGGCACCAGACATAGCTTCTAGCAAGGCTTTTCATTTTAACAATTCCAGGGTGGCCTTCATGAAGCATACCAGTACCATATTTTGTAATTTGGAAGGGATAAAATTACCCGATCACCCCACAACAAACAACCCTTTTGAATCGAGAGTTCGGTTTGTCTTGGTCCGAAAGGTTTAAAGTTCTCAGTTTTTTATTTCCGGCCAGCCCCTTTACCTACCCAGTTCAGTACCATGAGCAGTCAATGGGTCCCTTGCAGTGGCTTCTGGTGACATCATTTGCAGGAAATGGTAGATCGGGGCATGTCTCTATCTGCAAGGTGTTCATCGTCAGTGCCAGGTCTTCCTCTATATTCGGTAATGGTGCTCTGCTCAATTGCGTTTGCATGGAAATTTGTTTTCCGGGCCGATGTGTCAGAGTATAAGAGTAGGCTGCTAGGAATCTGACCATCTAGTCATTTGCGGGGGACAAAATGTTCGGTGTCGGCTTGTTTCCCGCCAAAATTCCCAGTAGCGGTTTATGGTCCGTTACTATCAAAAATGTTCTTCCATATAGATTTTCGTGGAAGCGTTTCACTCCGGCGAACGATTGCCAGGGCTTCTCTGTCCAATGGACTATAATTACGCTCGGTTTTTAGACAGAGTCTTTGAATAGTATGCGATGGGTGCCTCTCTCCCATCTGGCAATTGGTGGCTCAGATGGACCACTCCAAACGGTGAGGCGTCCAGGTCACCGTCAATGGAAGTGTGTTACTAAACTGGATAAGAATGGTGTTTGATGTTTATAAGGTTTTTTATTTTTTGGAAGGCTTTCTTTTCTCTTATAACCCAAGTCCAAAAGTTTTTTTATCCAGTAATCGGTGTAATGGTTCCGCTATTGTCCGCCTTGTGGGGTAGGAACACATTATAAAAAATTTATTAGGCCTAAAAATGCCTGCAGTTCAGTTTTGTTCCTTGGTTTCTGGTGCATCTTTAATAAGCTTTGACTTTTTTTCAAGTAGGGTGTCATTACCTCTCCGTCTATTAAGTAGCCCAGGAATTCGACGCGATCAGTCATAAACAGCATTTTTTCTTTTTTTACTTTTAGGCAGATTTCTCTGAATTTAGTTTAGTACGTCTTTTAGTCTTTTTTTTATATTGGGTCGCATCTTTGGCCGAAATGAGGACATCGTCAAAGTATGTACGACCCTTTTATACCATTCAATAGGCGTTCATGAGCTCTGGAAAACGCCTGGGGCTACACTCACTCCAAATTGGAGTCTGTTGCATTTGAATGCCCCTTTGTGGGTCACTATAGTTTGTGGCTTCAGCCGTTAATGGGTCTACTGGGAGTTGTTGGTAAGCTTGTGCTCGATCTAGTTTAGCGAAACTTTTCCTCCCCACAGAGAATGTAATAAGTGTTGTACGACTGCACCGGGTATGCGCTTTGTTGCAATGCGTGGTTCAGGGTAGCCTTGTAGTCACCACAAATTCAAAAACGACCCGTCTGGTTTAATTGGTGTTACAATCGGCGTTTCCCACTTAGCATGGTCAACAGTTCTAAAACCCCTTGGTCTATTATTTTATTTAGTTGTTCCCCTATTTTTGCTTTCAGGGCAAAAGGAACTCGTCTGGCCTTTAGTCTTCTAGGGGCTACCTGGGGGTCTAGACTAAAGGAAATTGGGGTCCCCCGATACCTGCCTAGGGATCCGTCGAAAAACGTTCTGGAACTCTTGGATCAGGTTTTCTTCCCAGTCAGTTGCGGCCAGCCGGTCTACTCCGGTCATCCCGATGCCAATGGTGCGAACCATTAGATGCCCAGGAGGCTTGGTCGGTCTCGGTCGACTATTGTCAATGGTAGTACTTCGACATGTTGTTTGTAGGCGACTCGGAAATGTCCTAGGCCTACTACAGGAATTCGGTTTCCTTGGTAGTCCTTCAGGGTTTAATTTTTGTCTCTGGAGTTCTTTGAGTTTGATATCTGGGACCAGTTGTTTTGATGGTGTCCCATGATACCATTGATAGAAAAGACCCAGAGTTCTACCTCCATTTTCGCAGGGGTGCCTTCTATTTTCACAATTATTTTACTTTCTTCCCGCTTTCCATCTGAGCGCTTCCGATAGTGAAAGTCTGATGTGTTTCTCTCGGTTAGTGGCTCGCTTGTTCCGCTGCCACTTTCTCTCAGTTTGTTTTGGCTCAGCTTGTGCGGGGAGTTGCTGCGTCTGTTTGGGCTGTAATTTTTTTTTATTCCTGCAGACTTTCTCGATATGCCCTCTTTTCTTGCAAACCCTGCAAATGGCATCGAGAAATCTGCAGTTGGCCCGAGGATGGTTTCTTCCGCAGCCAGCGCATTCCCGCCAATTCCTTTTTTCGCCGCCTTTCTTGTTGGTGTATAGGCGGTGGACTTCGTCGTCTTCCTCCCCGGATTCTGACGTCTCGTCAAATTCCTCGTGGTGAGCGGTGGTTGAAAATTGTTTCTTCCCTCTGGCCAAGGTTCGTTCGTCGTTATTCGTGTTCATCTGTTTCATTTTGACCACCGATTTTTTCACGGCTTCAGCGGCTGTGGTTTCTGCGATGGCTTTGGCTACGGTTATATTGGGTTATTTAGCAGCTTAATCTGTACATTAGAGTCTCTTAAACCCAGTATTACTCCATCCCGCATCGCTTTCATCTAAATTTAGAAATTCGCACGCTCCCCCTATTTGTCGAGAGGCTGCCACAAAATTCAGCAATGGTCTCGCCCTTCTTTCTGGTCTCTTCGGTAAAATTTGTGCCGCTGATAAGGGTTTGACACTACGGTGTTTAGTGAGCCTTTAGTATTCTTTGGAGCTCTGGCCAAGTTAATTGTTTCAACATCTCAGGCTTCGCCAAAGCCTTGGCATTTTGAAGATTGTGGGCCGCAGTGTGTCAAGAAAACAGCTCTCTTACGCTGGTCTGAGATCTCTTCAATCTCGTTACTTTCCAAATACATCTGGAAACAGTCTACGTAGGATTCCCAATCCTCCTCATTGGGATTGAAGGGTGCGGGCGGCGCTTATTTCTAGCCATTTTCTTCGTCTAGTTTTCTTTGTCACCGCGTGCTCGTCTTGTGTTTAGGACGATCCACGCTTCGTCGCAGTGTTCCGTCCGGAAAAACGCGAGTAGACCGGGTTCCAACAACAAAGTCTTTATTATTTACAGCAGTTGAGAAAACGGCAACATTGGCTCAAGCCGCGCAGCCTTTTTATAGGATTTTCCTGCCGGCTTGTAGCCAATGACAGGTATTTAGGTTTGCCGCCTTTTGAGCAGCTTCGTGGATTGGTTCCTATTGAACCAATCCCCATTTAGGTTTTTTAGCCAATCAGAATCCTGTATTAGGAGTCTACTATTTTATATACAGAACAAAATGCTAAAGTGGGATGTAGTATTTGATAATGGTCTGAGACCAATGTTGGACATCCTAAAACCAATATTCCCTTCTCTTTCCTTTAAGACAATTCATAGAAGTAAGCAAAAAAACAAATGAACCTCTTTCTAAATTAATTTCTTCCAGCTCTTTGTCATGATTGGGGTAATCCAGATAAACAAATAAAACCCAAAGTTCCATGAGGATCTTTTGAACTGAGGAATTGGGAGTCAGCAATCCTATCTTAAATTGATTGTCTTTAAAAGATCTCAAATTGTCCTGAGTTGTCCTTGCTTTGGGCTTCACCCTAAATGACAGCACAGTTCTATTTTTTAAATTAACAAACTAAATAAAAATAAATTGAACATTCTCCATAAACAATAATTATGCTCTCACTTGAAAAGCAAATTAGTAACAATAATAGTATCATCATCATTAATGAGACTCCACATGCCTACATTTATCTTAATAACCTTGTCTTTAACTACACAATTGTTTTCTGTGCTGTAAAATCTTTGCAGACAACTCCAAATAACAAAAGAATAATTGACTATAAAAATCTAATTATCTTTTATAATACTGATTGGTGTATAATGAAGTCATAAATATCAGGTCAAATAAGCTAGAACAATCTTTTCTCTTTTTTTCTTTTCTTTTATTTCCTTTCCTTGTTTTTTTTTCTTACATGTAAAGAAAATGGGAATATGCAAAGTTGGGCCAGATGGTACGCCTGAAAGGACAAAATTACCACATGGAGAAATGTCTATTTAAAAAAAAAAATTAAAAAGGGAAATTAGGGCTTTTTTCTTTCTTTTGGAGTCAGAACACATGAGATCTCTTTGTGAAATAATTGGCAAAATCCTATCATTTAAAATCCCATAGATTCTTAAATGCCATTGTTTCACACTAGAGGTCACCACTAGTAAGAAAATATAATTGTAGCATCTTTTTATTTCTACCTTCTTGCTGTATCAATGCTGAAAGTCCCAATTTCCCAGGAAAGGATTGAGATGTCACATAAGTGAAAGACAAAAAACTTTATAGTCAAATTCATCAAGGAAACAAATATTTTAAAGAATTATCAGTCAGTATTTTAAAATACAGCGGTTTTAGGACAGTTCTCCATTTTTAAATGACACTAATAGAAGCTGTGATGTCACTTAACTTCACACAACATATATTGTTCTAACTAGTACCACTAGCCAAACTAGACATTATAATAAATGTGTAGCTGTCCTCAGCCATATGTCCAGGTCCATTCTCCCATCCAATTTCACAATTTCATAAAAACCATGTGGGCAGACAACAGTGAATGATGTGGGGCAGACCTCAAAAACATAGTTATATCAAATGCAATAGGAAATAAGTTGTTCAAGACAACATGGAAGGTAAATAAGAATCCAGACAAACAACTAGCTTATTTCTTGACATTGACATATTCAAGCACTCATGTTCTCGCCATTCTCCAATGTATCTCAAAGCACAGAAATTAGAATAGATCTGTACTGAATAGCCTGTCTTTCAGCATCATGGGTCTACAGGTGGAGCTCTTGCCTCACAACCAAGAGGCTGTGAGTTTGATCCTAGGTAGAGGCTAATATTTAGAATAGACTCTCCTGCTCAAGCAGGGGGTTGGACTGGATGACCTCCAAGGTCCCTTCCAACTCTTTTATTGTATCTAAAAGAATACTTGAAGAATACAGGTAGTCCTTGAATTATGTCCACAATTTAGCCCCAGATTTTCATTGCTAATGAGTTGTACCCCATTTTATGACCTTTTAGAAAGTGAATCATATTGTTAAATGAATCTGCTTTCCCCATTGACTTTGCTTGTCAGAAGCCAGCTGGGAAGGTTGAAAGTGATGATCACATGACCCTGGGACATTGCAAATGCATGTCAATCGCCAAGCATCCAAATTTTGTTCATGTGACCATTGGGATGTTGTAATGGTTGTAAATATGAAAATGGTCATAAGTCACTTTTTTCAGTGCCATTGCAACTTCAGTCACTAAACAAATGGTGGTAAGTCAAGGACAACCAGCTCTGCAAATGTAGATGTGCACTGTCAGAAACAGATCATCCCATGATTTTATTGCATTGAACCACAAAGTTCAAAGAAAGACTGTGCAAGTTCCGAAGTAATTTTATTAAACTTCCTTTACAATAACGAATGAGGCTAGCCATTTTTTTATCCCGAAACTGTGACTCAGATCCATCTGTATAGTGTCACCAATAGGACACTTTGGAGTGTAACCAGGGGATGGGAGAACCAACTGGACCCAACATATGGCCACGCAAGGAACTGCTCCTTCTGATATTTCTTTATCATGTCAAGCAGATTGTGAGCTCCTGGCCTGTTTATAATTTAGCAATTGTAGCCTCTTTTATATCTGCACAGACTGTACAGAAAAATTTAGGCACTTTGTAAGTATTTAACAAGATTAAGATGTTCCAGATTGAAATAGCCAAATGTGATGTTGGACACAGTATCCTTGGCCACACTGCAAGGACCATTATGCCTTCCTCTTTACATCGCACTCTACTCCACTAATTCTAAAAGGATACTGCTATTTGAAGCTAGTCAGATAAGCTAATCAGATGGCTGCAGGTTTTAGGTCTGGCTAGTCTAAAGAAAAGAAGAATTAGGGGTGACATGATAGCAGTATTTCAGTATTTAAGAGACTGCCACCAGAGGACAAGACAAAAAATAATGGTTGGAAATCAATCAAAGAAAAAAGCAACCTGGAATTAAGGAGAAACTTCCTAACAGTAAGGACAAATAATCAGTGGAACAGGTTGCCTACAGAAACCGTGGGCTCTCCATCACTGGAGGTTTTTAAGAAGAGACTGGACAGTCATTTGTCTGAGATGGTATAGGTTCTCCTGATTGAGCAGGGGGCTGGACTAGAAGACCTACAAGATTCCTTCCAGCTCTATTCTAGGAGATAAACAGTGGATCCTACAAATCACTTTTAGATTTACAGTTATCAGAACTAATTTTTAAAATGAGAATTGTCTGGAATTTCTGGAAGCTGCTCTTTTGCTTGATTTTCTTATAAAAATTTCAGCTATAGAGGTGGAAAAATCATTCTACATGCATTTGAAAGTGTTCTCTTTTGTATTGTTCATTGTGACATATGGCTGAATGGAGATTATGGCCAATAGAACTTTCCCCATTGTTCATAGCTCTGGGTAAAGCATTAAGTCTTATAGATAGAAATTGAGAGTCCAAAACCAAACAAGTATATTCGAGAGCTGGAATGTTAAGTCAGATTTCAAAAAGTACATTAAACATTTCCTCCATAGCTCTCCAAAATACAACATTTTGTTGACTGTCGGTTTCAACAAATCCACACATGGCATTTCAGTCTACTTCTTTTCTCACATCTCATATCAAATAAGAAACAAAGAACAATCAAAATTTAAGACTGTGCGTATCATAATCTTACACCCTACAGTAAGTTCATGAGCTGAAATAATAAGAAGCAGATGCCTTCTCTTTATTATTATACCTGCGGTTACCCTATTCACTCAATATAGAGCCTTTCAGCAGAAAACGGTCATTCATTAAAACGATGTGCTATAAAATGCTCAGACCTGAAAATTGGAGCACATTGAACAAAATGAAACTGACAAGATCAAGCCACTGTGTTTTGGTTACTATTATTCTGGATGGCTTAAAATGATAAATGAGCCAAACCACCTTGGAGAGTCAGTGAACCATAATAACTACCATTTCCCTGAATACTCTAGACAATTACCCATCTGGCAGCCTTGGAGTTTTCTAGCTTCCTTTGGATAGGATGTTCATTGTATAAAATGGATGGTGTGTGTCCGAGCTGAAATGCTGACTTATGAAATGCATCACATGATTTGCGGAGTTATATTGAGTTCCTTGTCTGTGGGATACAGACTGTTCCTCTAATAAGGTAGGCATAACTCACCTCCTTCCCAGCAAAAAGAGAACCAATATGTGATATGACAGGAGAACATTCATGTATATTTGATATGTAATTCTTGATATGTCTAAATAGGCATTATCTTTGAGAAGGGAACAATAGAACAAGTGAACTTAGCCACACCATGCTGTTTATATAATAGAAAAGAAAAGATTATCAATAGAAGAGAATATCTGTAGCTTAGGATTGAAATGAAAGGTCCTTGGTACAGTACTTTCTGAGCTTGGTGGTTTTCTTGCAGGCATTTCATTACCAAACTAGGTAGCATGATGAAAGCACCATTGTTACCTAGTTTAGTAATGAAACATCTCAAACAGAGATGGTATTCAGCAGGTTCTACCAGTGCTGGACAACCAGTCGTGGAAATTTTGAGTAGTTCAGAGAAACAACAAATATCACCTCCGACTAGATATTTTACAGTATCCTTCCCTTGCCACATCCAGCAAGCCACACCTACAGAACCAGTAGTAAAAAAATTTGAATCCCACCTGATCTGCAAGAAAACCACCAAGTTTAGAGAGCACCAAGGACCCCACTATAAAGGACTATTATGATCAGGAATGGGCAATTTAAAGGCCACAAAAAATAGGCCCAGGGCTTCTGCTTTTTGCTCTCTTTGGTTTTAAGAGGGAATACTAAAACCTTTTTGGGGTTTTCAAAGGTATATTGTTGTTGCTGCTGCTGTTTTGTTAAACTATTAAGTCTAATTCATGATTAGTTTTCATGTTCCCTGTATCAAAACCACATCCTAGGAATATCTACAGAAGAATTAATTGCAGCAATGACTGCAAAAACAATTGGGGGAAATAGTATTTAAACACCACAAGTTGCCAATTCCTGGAGCCAATGATAAAAAATGGATTTTTTTATTGGATAGTATAAACAGAAGATTGTGTAAAGAAGAGGGATAAAAGAGTATTTTGAAAGCCTTCTACCTGAAAGTGGAAAAACTGAGTCATGCATCAACCATAGATACTTATTGGAAGGCCGTTCCATGCCTGCCAATTTTTACTTAAAAAGAAACCAATCAATACTGCTTCAGACCATAGCAGAGAAAAAATTCAATAGGAGAAAAAACTTACAAAATCTCCATTTTGTGCATTGTTGTTATGGATAGACCAGAGACTAGATTATTAATGTTTGACATCAGAAAGTAAGATAAACTATTGTACTGTCAAAAAATACTCATTTCCTAATTCATAACAGATAGGGAACAGCCACAGTCTAATTTCTAACTCTTTTCATATATGATGCACACAAAAGCCAGACTCACCAACATAATTGTTACTATAGTATTAACCTAATCACTACTAACTATTTTGGGAATACAAAGTCCCTATCCACTTTCACTATGAATTGTGTGGTGTCCCTGAGCCTTTACACAACAACAATAGAAGAGTTTGTGATTTTATCACTTCCTTTCCTATTGGCCAGGCGTGCAGCAGTAGGAATGACTTAGGCACCAGGGTCAATCATTGTTGGGAGGTGTTTTCTGTGATGTTTGGTTTTAGAACTGAATTTTATACTAGAAAGCTTGCAAGTCTAACTCTTTGCTGCCATCCAGTTGCCCAGATTTTTGCAATCCATACTTGGCAGCTGTTTCATATTCAAGGCAAGCTAATTGATGGGGGGGGGTTAGATGTACTCATAGGTGTAGTTGTATTTAAATATTTATTGACAACTGTAGGTTTTAACACAACACATATAAAATTATAGCAACCTTCAATACTAATTTTAATATTAACAGCACTGATTGTCAGGATGTCCTTTTGTAACTTCCTTGCAGTCATTATAAACAAGGCAATCTGTTTCATAACAAGTTTGTCTTCATCAGACAACAAAAAAAGATAGATTTTTTTCCCTTCTGAAATAGATTGATTCAATTGCATTAACAAGGTGTAATGCTGGGGTGCCCAAGGACTGGTCTGCATCCTGAAAGGAACTAGGCCACACAAGGGAGCAAAGCTTAAGGCCTGGTCCCACTGCACTTACGGATGCAAAGAGGATGTAAAACATTTAAAAAAGCTTGCCATCCATTGGGAAACGCTATGCATCCGTTGTGTATTCACTGCATATGTTTTTCATATGCTCTATCCGTCGAGCATCCGTCCACTGTGATTTCATCCACGCAAGAAGTTTTGAACTGCACAAAACTTGTGAACGGATGAACTTTCCGCCGCGTACAATGTACATCCGCGACATATACTGTGTCCTTTTTCCAGAGGTACTCGTTCTCACTCAGCCATCCAGCACCTCATTCATGCTCCTCAGAAATGGTGTACTGTTTCCTCTCTCCTTTCTCCTTCCCTTGCCTCTTCCTCCCTCTCGGCAGGGGCTTCAGCAGGGGCCTTCAGGGGCTTCAGCATCAGGGCCCTTCTGGAGATTGTTCAGGGCCTTCAGGGGCTTGAGCAGCAGGGCCTTCAGCAGCAGGGCTTTGAGGGCTTGAGGGGCTTGGGGCTGGGTCCCACAAGCAGCAGCAGCTTCAGATCCAGTGCCGCGGGGCGGGATCTGCGTTCTGCCCTTCTTCACCTTGCCAGGGCTTGAATGAGTAGGCACGGACTTCTCTTCTTGCCTGACTGATCGAACCAATGGTGTTCCTGCAAGATGTGAATCTGGCAGCACATCTTTCCCTGCATGCTGACTAGTGTGCGTGCTGCATCCTTTTATATCATGGAGCAGATGCATCATAACCCCTCGCATGCCGCAGTGAACACTTTGCATCCGATATCATCCGCGCGGCAATCCCCTGTTGGTTTCCATAGGTGTCGTGATGCATCCGCTTCATCCGCTATGCATCCGCCCCTTCCGCTATGCGTCCACTTTGAAATTCTCCCCCGGAACCACTTCGGAGGTATCATCCGCTTCCATCCGCTTTCATCCGCTAGGCTTCCGATGAACATTTGTTTAACATCTCCGCTATATACTACCCACGTCCGTTCTTTTCCATTCTGTTTATGCAAATTTTTGCCACTTTTTGCAGCGGATGAAAATGGATGGAGTCACCCCCGAAATTTTGCTCATCCACTGTGTCCTTTCTGCATACGTTTTGCATCCATCGGCCAGTAGGACCGGGCCTTTAACTTGTGCATGTGTGGGATCTAAATCATGCACAAAACCATCACCAGCTCCTCTGGTTGGTGGAAAAAAAAGTTTTCCATGGAACTGGTCCCTGATGCCCAAGATGTTGGAGTATTGGTTTAAAGTTTGTAATTCTGTATTCCTGATAAAATTTATAGGTGGAGTAAATTTAATGTAATCTAAGATTACATTAAATAATGCACAGTTGGAGTTAAATTTAACCCTTTGGAAGTTGGTTGGTTCTCTTTTGGTGTTTCCCCAATATGATAAGATTTCTACTCCATCATTGATCCAGTTAGGAGCATGTCCCCAATGCATGTGTCTGCATCCCTGTGCATGTACCCCACCCCCACACATGCACCCCATCTCCTGCATGTGCTCCATCACCCCCGGGCATGTGTGGAAGAAACCGAAATACCAGCTGGCTATCAGGAGGCATGTGAACATGCACAGAGGAGCTCAGCTGAAGTGACAGCTCCCATGCCCACAAGTGCCATAGATTTGCCATCAAGGGACTAGAAGTTCTCAGTTCATCATATGTCTTAGTCTCCCATTCCTAATCATCTTTCTTGCTCTTCTCTGCACTCTTTCCAGGGTCTCAAGATCTTTGTATTATAGTGACAGGAACTAGATGCAGTATTCCAAGTGTGATCTCACCAGTGTAATATAAAGCAGTACTGTCACTTCACCTGATCATGGCACTATCCCACTGTTGCAACCTTGGACTGGGTAGCTTTTTTGGGCTGCTGCAAAACAAGATATGGTAACAAGCTGATCATAATGATCTTTCAGGGAGCATCTCTTGAAAGAAGAGACCGGATAGGATGGTTTGAAAGTGTCTCCCTTCCCTGTCTGTAACAGTTTGGTTGTCTGCATTTACACAACTGTATACATCGATGGGATTGTCCAATGCTGCAGGAGTATGGGGGCTTCAGTGGGTAGGCTCATTGTGCAAATCTGAATCATCCACATGTTGCTTTCTTTTCCTGTCCCAAATGTCAGAGTTGTCCTTCCAAACAAAACAATACAGATTGGCAATGACAACAGCTTGTCATGCTCTGGAACACATCTTCATTTGCATGAGGAGGGCATTCAGTGTGTCTCCTCCAGTAGCTCATTTATTATAGTGCTCAGCACATGTTGGGGCTTGCTTTCAAAAGCCAGCTGCAAGCAAAGACAGTGTTTCATTTCTTGACACCATTAATTGGGTTATGAGTCAGAGCTCTAATGAAGACAGGTTATCGTGTCTCTGTGCAACTGTCTTGGGAGACAGGCCAGACCCACCCAGGGAGGGGATTTAGTTAGCCTCACATTGTTTATCAGGCAGCCGAGGTCACTAGATAAATGGCCAAAGCCATCCGATGTTTCTGTGGGCAACTTTTTAATGATCCTGTGGCCTCAAATGGATCTCGGATGTCCCTGAAACCTTCACCCTGAGAAGCCTTGTTAACAAACAGAGGAGTAAAATGAAGAGAAAAACAAGTAGACCAGAATAAATAAAATGGTGTTGTCTGAGAAGACTAAACAAAGAGAGTGTTTTAAAAGCCTCTAACTATGGTGTGGCCTCTATCAGCACATGCTTTGTTTACAGTTATTGTCAGCAACTGATAGCATTACTGGTACCTTTTCTTAATGATGGGCCAAGTACATCACAATATGGCTGATTTGTAAAAGTCTTGTTCAATGTATTTATTTTTTGGCATTATCTAAGAATACTCTTCATCTCAAACAAATATCACTGCTCCCCACTGATGAAATAGAATCATAAAATCATAGAGCTGGAGGGATCTTGGAGGTCTTCTAGTCCAACCCACTGCCCAAGGCAGGAGTCCTTATACCATCCCAGAAAACAGCTGTTTAATCATGTCTTGAAATTCTGAAGCAATGGAGCACCTACAACTTTGGGTGGCAAGCTGTTCCATTGAGTAGTCCTTCTCACTTTCAGGAAATTTCTCCTTTATTCCAGGTTGGATCTTCTTCTGGTAAGCTGCCATCCACTACTTTTTGTTCTGCTCTCAGGTGCTTTGCAGAATAAATCAACCCCTCTTATCTGTGAGACGGAAACCAAAATCTAAAAATCTAACTGGAGCAGATGTTAGAAATGGTACTTCTCAAGATCTAGCATAGCCATATAAGAGCATAATAAAGAAATGGAGGGGAAATAAACTATCTCAGATTCTAAGTCCTGACTGAGAATGCCATATATTTTGCCTTACCTTACACTCTTTATTACCAAATAATCTGAAGTGAAGAGAGCATATCTGTTTGAGTACATGACCAAAACATAAGGCCACAGCAATCTAGTTTTCATATCCGATAAAAGAATGTAGAGAAGTATAGGAAAATAGAATGAAAAAGTAAAAAGCAAAAATATGGAAAGAGATCAGCCTCTCATCAATCCCTTCTCTATATATCACAAAAGGACTAGAAGTCCAGAATATTTGATTTTTTTGTTTTTCTAATCTCCCAGCTACTTTTCAAATATCCCATGGATGAAGAGACCCATTTGCTTTTCCAGTTTGGCTCTTCTAAGTGATTTAAATCAAGATCTGAGTACCCTGCAAGGAAGAATATCTAATGTTGCTGCCTCCAATCGAAATTAAGAGTTCAGTATTTGCTCTTTAACTTGTTTTGAGAGGAATGGAAAACTAAACCAAATGGACCACATTCAATCAATAGTTAAGGAATAGATATATATCAATTAATTTATGTTTGATGGATCTGATTATTTTAAATTATTTATTATTACATTATATGTTTATATAAGCATATTGTCGCAATGGCATTTGCTTCTGAGCCTTACTAGTATGAATGCATTCTTCAGTATAGTACTTAGGATAAGGATATTTCACACAGACAATACTGGCGGACCAGTATCAATACCAAATTGTTCATCTAAGCTACTGGTTTACAATGCAATAGAGTGTCTGACTAGTTTTTGGGTATCCAAATAGTAAACAGTAATTTTCACAGCCTTAATGAATAAGTAAAGGTGATGGTAAGAAGGGGTCACATCCACACAAGAATCCACATGACACTAGCCCAAATATTAAACAAACTTTTGATGTCATAAATTAATGTTTTCCCTGCTTAGTCTAACACAGACTAACCTTTTCACCTTTAGGAACTTTAATTCATCATTGATAGATTCCCAGGTTATGCTGTATATGGCGGACAGGGGAACTACCAGAAATAAATTTTATTGGCTATTCGTCAGCCAGCCAGTATCTTTGAAATGTTATCCTCCCCTTCTTTTCCACAAAGGCAACATGTTTTGCTAGCCTGACAGAAAGCTATAGGAAAGAGAGTAGCATATCATGATTCCAGCAAGACATGTTCTTATAACAAGGAATGGTTTAGCAAAAGGCCTCAGCTATGACAAATTTCAAACTTCTGGAATCTAGCATTCATATGGATATGCAAACTATCATTTATATAGTCCACATGTAAGTCATGAAAAAAAAAATAGTGTCCTCTCCATTTGGAAGCAATAAGATTTTTATCTGATTCTTCTGTATAAATTTTCCTCCACAGAAAGTTGTTCATACTGCCTATATGGCTGGGCCATATACTTATTGAAGTATTTCATTTATTGTTATATTTATGGTCTCCTTTCCTCCTCCCTATCATTAGCATACAGGTAACTCTTCCAGCCATTCCTGCAAGGTGTTCATGACAGTGTGATTATCACTATCTCAGAGTAATTCAGGGAGCTTCCATGGCTGAGCCAGGTTGCCTTTCTCCTTTGAGTGGAACATGACAGTGCCTGTCAATGGCAGCACATTTAATGGTTATAGTTGCACAGGGCCCAATCAGTCCTTGTTAAACATGCCTGCAAAGACAGCCTCACGTGTGTGTGCAGTGTTCCACAGAAAAACATTTTACTCATCCTTTTAGATTTGAATAAAGAAATAAATGGTGCAGTTTTGATAACGCTCCATTACAGATTTGTCAAGCATTTGCACAATGTGAGAGAAAGGACGGGCTGTCCCTTCTTAACTTCTCCCTTGCTGTCTCCCACGGTAACTGTTCATTGCTCTGATGCACAACAATAATTACACCGCCCGAAGTAGTCGCTATTCATCTAACTTTAATGACAGGCAATTCACACTGATTTGCCACCAGCTCCCGGGGTCCTTCATCTGGGTTTTGCAGGCAGAGAAAATGAGGGTGGGGGAGAAAGAGAGGCGGGATCAGTTTTGCTCTCCTTCCCTATCCTGGAAGTGGAAAATAACTTGCTTTCAGGGAGATCAATTTGACAGTATTGTTGTGGCTCAGCCACTGAGCTGCTAACTACTGTTGGAGGGCGGCCAGCCTGGTGCTATCCAAGCACCCTTTTGCATTGCCACTGCAATCATTGTCCTCTGAGAGTCAAATTAAATGCTCAGCTAGGTGATGATTTGCAGTGAAAGTGGCTTAGATTAACTTGATGGCATCCAGCTTGATCCAGGCTTAAATGTTTCTGGGCTCACTTACCCGTCACCAGAAATCACAGTGTTTTGCCCTGAGATTAACTCTCTTTGACACAGCAAACAAGCACACCATGTAACATTTAAGGGAATAACTTGAAAGGGAAAAGAGACCAAAAGGCATAATTACCCAAGGCAAACTGTTTTGTGCATTCAGTGATTACAGTGGCTTTAAAGACTTATAATTTATCATGGTATAGAACAATTTAAATCCCAGTTGTATTCAGCTGTGTGACTGAAATATCTCCTCCCTTCGCTTGCACACTTCCCTTTGATGGACTAGTCTCTTAACATCATGTTGATTCAGAGATGACATTACAATGGTTTTACCTTTGCATTAGGTTTCAGTACACACACATACAAAAGCAAACAGTTTAATGACTCCAAATGGGTGTAATTTCTTTCAGGTTCAAGTATCAGTTTGCTTGTTTTGCTACTGCTAATCACCTCTTAAACAAACAATTGCTTTATCTATGTACTGTGCCTCATTTCACTTTCAAATTATGTGTGTGTTTCACTCCTAACAGCTTATTATGATCTATAATTAACAATTTTGCTGAAAGCTGAGCTTTGCATTGAAGGGAGACCACATGTTTGCTGGGAAGCTCTCAGAACAGAGGGCCTCTGGTTTTACAAAATTGACAATTGAGAAAGTAACAAGAGCATTCTTGCTTTGTTGTGCCAGTCAGCAATTCAACAGGTTTAAGAACAACCAACTGAACCATCAGTAGAAAGGAAGGAAGTTATATTTGTGGAGAAAAAAGAAGGGAGATTCACTATGACTATTTTGGACAGATCAAATAATTCATTTCCTAAAGACCTGGTCTACTCTTTATATTAGATCTGGGGTGGGCTGCTGGGGGTTTGCAAAGGTTCAGGAGAGCCCCAGCTAAGATTCTGTGCAGTTCAAGGAACCCCCAAATCCCATTCCTGGCTGGCCCCACTCACTCTGCCTTCCCCTCCCAGGAGGAGTCCCTACGTGGCCCATTTTGGATGCAGGGGATGCATGGACGCTCAGGGAGGGTGAAAAATGGGCATATTGGAAGTTTGGGAAGGCCAGAAATGGGCCTGTTTCTGGTTTCTAGAGAGCATCTGAAGCCCGGGGAAGCAATTTTTGCCCTCCTGGAGGTTCAAAGCCTCCAGAGCCCGCAGAGGGCAAGTATGACCCCTCATACCATGGTGCAGGAGGCTGACTAGGCAACACCCACCATGGCCATGCCCACCCAGCAACCAGGCAGAGAACCTGTTGTTAAAAATTTTGAAGCCCACCCTGGCTAGATCCATTATTACCAGGTCCTTGTTCCATTTGCACAGGGATACCTTTCCTAAAGGCCTGATTTGGTCTGAGATTTTTCCCCATTAATTACATGGTTAATTTGCCTCCATTCTAACTGAACTTTTGCCAATAGATATTCTGGAATAGTGAAACATAGCAGATGTAGATGGTATACAGAAACATTTGCCTATCTCTTCTCCTTGATTTTCATGTTCTTTGGGGATATGCTAACTGAAGACGAGGAAGGAATGCACAAATCCGTCAATGCAAAAATTTAGGAAGTCATAACTGAGAACCTACTTAGGACCTTACCACCTGTAGGTCAGTTTTACTATTCTCCAAAAGGTATAAAAAGAAAATGACAAATATACAGAGCCAATGTGAGGAATAGGGGAATTAAGTCCACACATTAGGGGAAGAAGGGGGCATAGGCTGGCAAAATCTGCTTCTAAGGGATCAGACCCAAAATTTGGACTCCTTCAAAACCATCTATATATTCATTAGGAGGTCTGCTTTAAAAAAAAAAAAGGATAAGTGAGACAGCAATAAAAGTCTACAATTTGATCTTCAAATGCTAAGGTTGGGAGGAAAGATGTTGATTCATATTATGCTTTGTTGCACTTATCTCTTTCTTCCAGTTCATTTGAAAAGTCATGTGAGATATGAGTTGATTGTCATCCATGTTATGGCAATATTCCTAATTTAGAAAATTTATATCCAAGGAACACAGTACAATGTCTTGTCTTTTCTTAACTTACACCAAGTAAGCAGGAGCAATTAGAAAACAATTTCTTTTTTTCTTTAAGCATCCTCAATAAATAAAATACAATCACTCTTCCACTTTTTCTACCATTGTGCATAGCCGGTTGAAATTCTTGGTTTATTCCTTTCTGAGGACAACAAAAGAAATTGGGAAATGTCTGGAACTCAAATGGAATAAAATGTATCTTGACATTTGATCAAACACTCATTGTTGAATTTTCTCTGTCCCATCAGTTCACCCTTTTTCAGTGTTAAGCCCCTGTCACACTGCACCAACGGATGGAAAGAGGATGTAAAACGGAGAGAAACACTTGCCATCCATTGATTAACGCGATGCATGCCGTTCTGTTACTTCACTGCATACGTTCTTGCTCCTCTGCTATCCGTCCTAGCTCCGTGTTTATATGAACGTTTCAATTCCAAATCAAGAACAATGTTTTTGAAGGCTGCTCAAATAACTTTGAAACAGAAAAAATGTATCTCAATTCGTGCCGTTCGCATCTGCTACCGCATGCTGCATAGGCTATCCGTTACTGCCATTTCCGTTAACTCGCTATCCGCGTAAGTCCGCAGTCTCCGCTGCGCCTATGACCGCAGCCCAACTCCAATTCCATTCCAGCGGTAAACGGACCGCAAAGGGGGAACGGGAACGGACACGGAAGGATGCAGAGAGTCGGCATGCCTAGCGGTGCAGCACGAAACAAAGCAATGTAAACGAAAAACGTTCGCAGGGGGACGCTATCTCAGATATTAAGGACTGTCTAGAGGATGCTCTAGAGGATGGCCTAGGAGGATGCAAATGGACGACCTATACTGGCTATAAAAAGGGGGAGAGACTCATTCTGGATTCTCACTTTTCAGAACATGCAGCCCCTGCGTGCGGACCTCTGCAGCCTTCTATCTGCTCGTGTCCTTTCGCGCACCCAGCATCCAGTCATGGATCCTAACCGTGGGCCGAGTCGTACACAGTCCTCTTTTGGCCAGCCTACCATATCACTTCTGCAAACAGTGCGAAGCCATCTAACAGCTCTGTGACTCTGCTAAACGGGAAGAAGAAGAGAGCCGGCCAAGAGCGTCTGGGTACGAAGACGCGTTCGCATACACCGAAAGAGCAGAGGATGGACCTCGTACAAAAGCAAGGCGATGGTTGGAGCTGAAAGGGAACGAAGACTCCTACGTGCGCATATCCAGAACCTTCATGAGGATGCCTCTAGCCATGTTTGAGCTGAAGTTGTTGCATCCCCGGCTGACAACCCTGATACACGCTCGTTGACCAAGGAAAAACCAACTTCCGGCCCAGCCTGGAACCTGGACTTCAAAGGTGTGCAACTCACTCTGCGTCCACCTGGCTCCAGGGACCACCTACAGGAGCATGCAGTAAGCGGGCTGGAGGGTGCCACACAACACCAATTCAGCATTGTAGTCAGAGAAGTGGTGCCGGCCATCAATCGAAGAATACAAGGGAGGAACTTCCTCCAGTGCCCCTTCCACTGAAGAAGGATGGAAAGAAAGTGCAAGAGAGTGGTATCAAGAGGTGGAACATTTTTTTCCCCCACACCGTTGGAGCCCTCCCATGGCAAGCACGTGGCCTGGCAAAGCCCAGCCACTCAGGGTCCTCTTATTACAACTCAAGGGCTTTTTTCAGCATCAAATCCTCTTCGTATGGTCGATGCTGATTACAGTTCATGTTACATCGATGCTTCAGGCAACGGCTCATCTTCAGATGCCCAGGTATACAACGCAAGTACCTCAAAGGGTGGGCTGGAACGCCAAGCTCATGTGGGCTTTTCCCCAGATCCAGAACCCCTGCCCAACGACACGCAAGATGTGCCCTACTTCATCATGGGGGATGACGCCCTTCTCCCCTCACAACCTAACCCTCCTGAAGCACTACCACCTCCAAATACCTCACCCCATGAAGAAGGATTCAAAAACTACAGGCTGTCCAGGGCAAGGCGGATGGTGGAGAACGCCTTTTGGCATCCTGGCCAACAGGTTCCAGGTACTTCGCTTACCAACCATGCTGGCATCGCCCCAGACCCGCGAGGAACATCGTGGAAGCTGCGCCTGCATCCTGCACTAATCCAGCGCACCTGCTAACCCAGTGTTTCAGAACCAGGCTCGTGGACCTCCAACGGCCAAATGGGGACAATGGAGCCTGGTGAATGGAGGCAAGGGCGAAAACCTGATAGACACTGAGATGTGCAAGCCCCAACAGAAGCCTCACGTGAAAGGGGAAGAAGCAGCGGACCTCCTGAAACACTGTGGCAACTCCCCAGCTGGAAGCAGTGGAGTGCAAGACAGGATGATAGAATTGATAATGATGCTTCCTTGAGGCTGGGTCCTCATCAACAGGATGAGATTGGGGCCATGTATGTTGGGTGGGCTACTAATGAAACAGGGCATTTAATAAGAGTTGTGTTATGTTGACATGTGTGGATGATTGATTACATTGTTGTTGATAATAAAGGGCCAATAGTTGTGGCACCTGGGAGGGTGGACCATACAGTCCACTATGCTTGCACTGGAGTTTATCTATCCAACAGCTATTACCCATCCCAAAGGTATCCCTGCCCATTCCACAGCTATCTCAAACCCATCCCACTGCTATCTTAAACCCATCCCACAAGCATGCAAAGGCTTAAACCAACTTCTAAAAGTTCCACCAGACTTTATTAAAAAAAAGAAATGAAGCAAGTGTGTGGAATTAAAAATAGACTTTATTAACAACAAGCTATAAAAACAAAAATGAGTCCTCTGGCACTCCTCTTGGTCGCTCAGTCTCAGGGGTGAAGGGTGCAGGTGCTGTGGAGGTGGCTGGTGCTTGGAGTGCTGTCCATTCAGCTCCTCCAGAAGCAGAAGCAGCAGAAGCCCCAGCCCCAGAAAGACGAGCCCGTGCTGCAGAAGCCCCAAGCAGAACCAGAGTGAGGGCCCAGGGGGTGGGATGGTAGCCCTTTCCCTCTTGCAAGGACTGGCAGCAGATGGTTGAGGCCTTGCTGTGCTTTCCGCATGGTTGTGGGGTTGCTGGCTGGCAGGGAGGCTGGCAGGAACCAAGGCTGGCAGGAAGGCTGGCATGGAGGCTTTGCAGGGAGGCAGGCACCAAACGCTGGCAGGAAGGCTGGCAGGGAGGCAGGCACCAAGACTGGCAGGAAGGCTGGTAGGCAGGCTGGCTGGCAAGCAGGCACAAGGCTCTTGCAGGAAGGCTGGCACCAAGGCTGGCACCAAGGCTGGCAGGGAGGCAGGCACCAAGGCTGGCAGGAAAGGCTGGCAGGCAGGCAGGCATCAAGGCCTGGCAGGCAGACATGAACCAAGGCTGGCAGGAAGGCAGGCACCAAGGCGGCAGGCAGACTGGCTGGCATCAAGGCTGGCAGGCAGGCAAACAGCAAGTCTGGCAGGGAGGCTGGCAGGGAGGCTGGCAGCAAGGCTTGCAGCAAGGCTAGCAGCAAGGCTTGCCAGCAGGGCAGGCAAGCAGGCTGTCAATCCGTCCGGCAGCAGGTCTTTCCTCTAAATGGTGACCTGCTTCCAGAGCTGCCTTCCCTTCTTTCCCGCAGGGCTGATGCAATTGCTCTCCCGCACATCGCAATTACGCTAGCATCCGTTAGGCTTCCGCTGTGCATCCGCTAGGCTTCCGCTTTGCATCCGCTTCATCCGCTCGCGTCCGCTCTGCATCCGCTGTATCGTTCCACGTCCCACTTTTGCTGAGTCCCCCAGAAAGCCTTGCGGATGTGCCATCCACTCTCATCCGCTTCCATCCGCTGGGCTTCCGTTCCGCATCCGCTTTCCATCCGCTCTGCGTCCTCCCCGGTTCTGTTCCTTTCTGTGTTATCCGCTCTGGTTATATGCAAATTTTCAACCCCTTCTGAGAGCGGATAACAATGGATGGAACATTTTTCTCGTCCGTTGTGTCCTTTTTACTAACGTTTTGCATCCGTTGGACAGTGTGACAGGGCCTTTACCCAACAGAACTTTTCCAAAAGATTTGAGAAACTTTCTGAGACCTGATCCACAGGAGACAGATCTTAATAACTTCTGGAGAATCCTGTATGAAATGATAAATATGTGCAGTCAATCACATTTAAAGCTTAATAATAAAATCAATCAACCGTTATACGGATTTGGTGGCTTTGAGCCATTCGGCCTGAAGAATGCTTTCCGGTCAAATTCATTGGTTCAGTTTTGGAATAGTTTTCAGTTGGTGAAATAAACCAATCACATACTTACCCTTTATGGTTTGTCTATGGAGATTCTCAGTCATCCAGGTCATAGTTGTCTCAAAGGTGCTTTTGCAAAAGGCAACTGGACTATGTTTTTTCCTTGAGGAAGAAGATGTTTTATTTCTCATCCAAGAAACTTCATCAGTTCTGAAATCAGAACTGATGAAGCTCCTTGATGAGAAGCAAGATATCATCTTCCTCAAGAAATAAACACAGTCCATTGATCTTTTGAAAAAGCACTTTTGAGGCTGTCATGCCCCTGGTGGAAACTGACTCTGAGGGAGAGAAAGAACAACCGTAAGGGAGTGGAAGTGTGGCTCCGGAGGTTGTGGAGGAGGCTAGAGAAAGGCAGAGGTTGGCCGAGCAGTCAGAAGAGGACCCAGGCCCATCCCCTTTCCATCCTAGGGCATGCGGGAGAAGAGGTTAAGGAAGAGATGTGGTCTACTTGGGAGGAGGGGTCCTTGATCCTCTTCATGGGCTGCAGCTGTAACAACTGAACAAGAGGTTGGACATGTGTACTGGTAAGTGCTGGAAACAAAGCATGGAAATATCTCTAGTTTATGGTTCCTCTCTGAGTTTGGTGTCCTTCCCATTGTGTGTTATCTGTGGATGTCCTCCAGCCCTTATCTTGCCTGGTTTGTATTGCTTTTTTCTTGTTGTAACTGTTTTTGTGGAAGATTTTTGTCTTCCATCAAGAATATTCGGAGCTTGGAAGCAAAGTGAAGGAAT
The DNA here is from genome assembly GCA_004320025.1 of Laticauda laticaudata. NCBI lineage: Eukaryota > Metazoa > Chordata > Lepidosauria > Squamata > Elapidae > Laticauda > Laticauda laticaudata. Next base: position 11,308 of record BHFT01014707.1, on the reverse strand, counting down.
AAAAGGGGCTGTTTTCTGTGACTGTGTTTGTTTTGTGTCCCACCCTGGGTCATCACATAGACCTTCATGATTGTTATATATAAGAATATTCAGCTGGGTCACCCAGGTTATAAATCCAAAGGCATATAGACTGCTTTCTGGACTTTTCAGTGACTTTTAAGGTCATCAATTATAGCCAGCTTTATCCTGATTCTGTTATATCTGAATGGGCAACATCAAAAGAAGGTGCTTAGAAATTTATGTTCAGCCCCATGATTTTTACTCTGTGGAGTTCTATAATCCACATGCAGTTTGACAAGTTTATGAAGCTGTTGCATTACATTATTGAGAGATTTAGTGTGAAAGATTATTCCTATGGTTATCATATCCAAGGGTGTCAAACTGGTAGCCCATGGGCCAGATGCATCATATGCAGGCCATGCCCATGCCAGCTTTGTGAATGGAAAAACATCATGAAACGTCACATGATAGCAATGTGATGCAGCGAGTTTGATACCCATGTCATATGCAAAGTCATCTATATTCTTCATCATAACTAGGTAAGACTGTGGAAGTATTATGTTTGACCATGTTGATGGATAGGAAGGGAGATAACAACAGAAATTCAATCCAAGCAAAGCAGAAATGTTTTTAAGATAACAAATACTCAATTACTGAATTTCTAGTTGAAGCAAGCTTGAACCATCTTTGCCATTAAATGCACAAATGTCCAAATGCTCATGAAACTCCTTTAACCAACTTAGACTGGTGCACCAAATTAGGGTTTTCTTGACCAGAGGCATCCTTGCAGCAGGAATGTATGTCCTAATAAAACTCATCATTAAATACAAATACCTACAATGGGGCTGGCATTAAACACGGGCTGAGAACATTGCTTAGTGGAAAATACTTCAGCAATATTGAATAGATCTAAGTATTAGGAAGTTATTATGCCAATTTTTTTAATTTTAACTGGTTTCCAGTTCATTTTGGGTCCCAGATATAAATCCCTAAAGCTCTGGATGGCTTTGAACTACAAATTTTGGAAGAACACGTGTTCTTATAAATCCCTATTTGTACCCTAAGATCACCATAAATGCTCTTCTCTGCTGTGATATGATACCCAGGTCCCAGCCATTGTTGCAGGGTGTTTGATCATTGAACTATCTTCTTTGGTGATGTACACCTGCAACCTCTTTTGTCTTTCTATTGCCAACTATTCTATTACAAACTTTTTTATTTCTTCAGGCAGTTTGATCCATTGACCATTGATTTAAAATGTATTTCTGCTTCGGAACTCATTTACTATTCATAAGACTGCAGGTTTCATTGTCTTATTATTTACCATTTGTTGTGTCATATATTCCAATTGCTGCATTTTGCTAGTTGCAATGTGTGGCTGTGAAAATTGGACCATAAGAAAGGCTGAGCACCAAAGAACTGAGAGCTTTGAACTGAGGTGCTGGAGAAGACTCCTGTGAGTCCCTTGGACTGCAAGGTGATCAAACCAATCAGTCCTAGAGGAGATCAACCCTGACCGCTCTTTAGAAGGCCAGATCCTGAAGATGAAACTCAAATACTTTGGCCACCTAATGAGAAGGAAGGGCTCACTGGAGAAGAGCCTAATGCTGGGAAAGATTGAGGGCAATAGAAGAAGGGGACAATAGAGAATGCGGTGGCTGGATTGAGTCACTGAACAGTAGGCATGAGTTTAAATGGACTCCAGGAGATGGTAGAGGCGAGGAAGGCCTGGAGGAATGTTGTCCTTGGGATCACAATGGGTCGGACATGACTTCACAACTAACAACAACAATAACAATTTTGCTAGGTATTTTGATATGTGTATAATTTTGTTTCATTATTTTAGTCTATTGTACAGGTAAAAGGTAAAGTTTTCCCCTGGTAGTCATGTCTTGAGTCTGATGGTCCCATCTCTATTTCTAAGCCAAGGAAGCCAGAGTTCTCTGAAGATGCTTCCATGGTCATGTGGCCAGCATGACTATACGCCATAGTGCACAGAACATTGTTACTCTCCCACTGAAGTACCTATTTATCTACTTTTATTTGCATGCTTTTGAATTGCTTGGTTGACAACTCCTAGTGCAGGAATAGGAGCTGACCTTCTCATGCAATAATTGGATCTTCAACAGCCAAACTTCTGGTCAAGAACCCAGCATCTTATCCACCTTCCTCATGCCACCTTCCTCACTTAATGCCTTCTTTAGGAACCCCATCTGAAGCTATAACAGTTCTGAAAAAGTAATTTTACAACTGGTCCCTGCACTGAGATCACACAATCAAGATTCAAGTACTTTGTGGCCTAGGTCATTTACAACCATTGTTGTGTCCCTTGGCCATGTGATTGCCATCTGTACATTTCACAGCTGGCTTCCAATGAGCAAAGTCAATAGAGAAGCTGACAAAATCACCAGTCATGTGATATTTCAATGACTATCACTTAGTGACTGAGCTTCCCTCAATTCTGGTCATTAATAAAGGGCTAGCTCTATTGCATTGTTATCCATCACATTCATTTCCACTTTACTGTAAAATGATAGCAAGCAGAGGAATCTCTGGAGGCTTAAGTTCAGAAAAGTCAGGATGACAACTGTAATCAAATGATCATGGTCCCATCCCTTTTCCATCTGCCTTAACACGACCTAAAAAGCAGGTGGAATTTTAGTTGCAGCTGCCATCTTGATTTTATTTATCCCTGCAGTCACCCATGACAAAAAGGAATATCAAATTAATTGTTTTCAAGGTTGCCACTATTATAAGAATAGAATAAAACTGTATTCCTTTATGTTACCACCTACTTAAGATACTGGAATATTTTCTTGAGATTTAAATAAAGTAATCCCACATAGGCCTTCCCAATATCACTATTTAAGTAAGAACAGCTGACCTTGTTCCAGCTTAATGAAAACCAGAGATATAGATAGAATGCCCAATGTGAAAAATAATTCAAGCTTTCATTTAAATATGAGAGCTTATTGGGTCATCTTCAGCAAGGTGTAGCTGGAAAAGACAGAAGTTAAGAGAAACCAATTGGAGGGAGCCCTCCATCTTTTAAAGAGAAAGGGCTGCTTCAACCCTGTACAGCTTATTATTATGCAGAGCACAGTGCTACTTCACACATAGTGCTTGCAACATTTAGTTACTACCTCACACGTAGTGCTTGCAACAACTCCATTCTGTCCATTATAGGAAATGCAAATGCAAATGAGATATAGGTATTCAATGAAGATTAAAAGTCTGAATTGCAGTTGTCCAACTGATTTAAGAACTTGGAGCTATAAAGCAATCTGGTTCTCTTAACTGTAATTTATCGAACAAAAGGAAAATTAAGCAATACCACCAAGTGAAGATCAAACAAGCAATGTTATGGCTTTAACACAATGTGTGAGATAGGGCATTATAAAGCCAGCATCAAACTTAATTAAAGATAAAATTTAAAAATATTTAAAGATTTTCCAACTGATTTTTTTTTAATCTAAAGGACAATTACTTGTAAATCTTCCAATATATGCTTACTGAGGCTTTGCTTGTTGGAAAAAACTTTTCTGATGAATGAATATGTGGGTATAGGTATACTGTATGTGGGATATATACCTATACTGTATATGGGATATACAGTGTGTATGTGTGTGAGAGAGAGAGTGAGTGTGTGTATACACAAATGTCCATATATACACACATACATACATACATACATACATACATACATACATACATACATAGAAAGAAAGCGAGCGCTTGAATTTTTATTCAGAAGATACCACGAATAATAAAATCAATTTGTCAGATTAATTTTTCTTGAACAAGTTCATCATACTCCAGAGTTGTGAGCCAATCAATAAGAGCTGTTTTTCCCCTGCTCTGCAGCTAACTTCTACAGCAACTGCTAGAATTTCATACTGACAGGCAATAGGATGCTTTGAAGGCTGAATTGATCTGTTAGCCTGTAGTGCTAGAAGGCAACACTGCAACAATAAAGATATATCCCCAAAAGACCTCAGGCTGGAAATCAAACAGAAGATAAGCTGCTATATTATGCATTTGACCCTGAAGGTAATTCAAGAGGGCACAGTTTTTCCTGGAAGTCATAAAGGAATGCTTCTCAGATAAATGACTGTTTATTTGAAAGAGATTATGCTTGAAGAGAAAAACACTGGGTATCTGAAAAGCCAGAAATGGATAAAGTAATCACGGATAAGGTGATGTTTTATTCTTGACCTTGACTAAGCATTTTGAAATTAAAACCACAATATCTTGGAGGATGGATGGATGATAGGTAGAATAATTTGTGCATCATTCATGAAAAGTAATCATTCATGAAACTGTCTTTACAGATTGATTTGTTCATTATGTTATTTTTCAGGATGCACATCGGAGTTAAAAGCAAGCTTAAAAACTACATCGTTCAATAAAATAAAATAAGTATATAGGCAGAAATGGGGCAGAAATTTTCCTACTCATCAGGGTGTTACTATAATTTAGATAAGTGCCAGTCCTGTATAAAGTACACATTTCACTTCTAGAAAAGTTTCTCTCCTCTTTTGCTACTTAATTACCCATTGCCATTTCTGAAGACTAGCATTTTAACTTAAATTAAAAAGCAAAAGTCAACAATATCAGACAAAAGACTGTATGTAAAATTAAACTTACGTCAACATGGGACCTGGAGTAACTGCGACCATGACGACAATTACTCCAGAGACATAAGCAGGGGTCTCAAACTGGTGTCACATGCAGACCATGCCCAGCCCCAGCTCTGCAAAGAAAAAAACCATCATGTGATAGCAATGCAACATGGTGAGTTTAATACCCATGCATAAGGAGAAAAGCCTACATTAGCTCTACAGCAGGAAAAAGCATACAGGATTGCCATTTGTGATGGAACCAGAGTGTAAAAATGGTTGCCAGCATGGTCCAAAGATGGGAAAATAAGGCAGGGCAGATAAGCCCTTGGATTGAGGTTCCAACCTGGAAGAAAGTAAGCAAGCTGCTTAGCTGAGCAACTTTTTATATCTTGCTAGTTTTGTTGTGGTTCGCCAGCAGCCTGTGCAGATAGCAGCGGAATTGGACAGTGGAGAAGAACGGGGAACTTCCCCGGCTGGGGAGGATTCATATGAGGGTCCTGTGTCTGATGCAGAGATGGGGCCAAGGCCATCTGGGAGTTGTGTGCTGACTCTGGAGCTTCCAGAGTCTGACAGCAGTGAGGCAGAGGAACAAGGGGAGCCCATTCCCAGCGCACATGTGTGCAGAACTGCTAGAAGGCAAGAGCAGCTAAGACAAAAGGAAAGACTCAGGAGTAAGGCTTTGAGGTGATTGCCCCTCCCCTAAGGTGTAAAGGAAATACAAAGGTAGAGAAACCTTTTCAGGAAGCAAAGTCATTCACTCTGTTTGGATTAAACCTTGAAGTTCTGTGTGGACTTTGTACTTCGCTTGGTTTTTTACAATTAATTTGGCACTTTTTTGGCACAGTTGTTGGCAGCAATTCAAAGGAGATAAAGGTGGGTGCTTATCTCGAGAGACTGTTTGGGACTCATTACAGGCTGGGAATGAGCATAATTTCCAGCGTTAAAATAAAATGAGTTGTTTGGACTAAGCAAGTGCTTAATTACTGTCTCAGGAAGCATTGATGAGAACAAGTTTATTGGCTTGTGTTTCTGACAGGTAGTTTCATTTCAATGGGAAAGATTCAACCAGACACTGATTTTCAAGTTATCATTGCTAGGCCAAGTAAGCCTGGCAGTACCAACGCTCAGAGAGAAGACTTTTAGCCACAGGATCTTCTCCATACACTTCAGGGGAAAGTAATCCTTACAAGAAGCTCATGGATTAATCCAGTTGGTGGACATATGAGAATGAGGCAGATCCAAAATTCATTCTCATACCATCCATAATTAGAATTATGGGTTCCACTTCCTACCCACTGTTGTAAAGCACAGTTTATCTGTGAGCCTGTTCCCTCTTCCTCTTTTCCTTTCTGTGATGTCGCAACATATCTCTAAAATGATTGTAAACCTTTGCTAAATCCCACTACTTGAACATTCCCAGAAGAGCATTTAACTGCAAAGTCTTAGCTTCATCACAAACATCTTCATAATATTGTTTTCTAAATCACAGGTGCTAATTAAGCACAGCTGGGTCTATATCACCACAGCTCAACTGTGACAAATATGCCAGCAAGAAATAATCAATTATCATTCATCACTAAATCCTTCTACTGATTTTTTTAAAAATGGCTTTTGCTTTTGTGATTCATTCTTAGCTTCCCAAGCTTCCATACAGATTTAGATTGCAAACAGGCAGGCTTGCATTCTTAATGTTAAAAAATGATAGCCATAGCAACAACACTTAGACTGATATACCACTTCACAGTGCTTTACAGCTCTGTCTAAGGGGTTTACAGAGTCGGCCGATTGTTGTCGGCCCAACAACAATCTGAGTCCTCAATTTATCAACCTCAGAAGGATGGAAGGCTGAGACAACCTTGAACCAGTGAGATTCAAACTGCCGAACTGCTGGCAACCAGCAGTCAGCAGAAGTAGCCTGCAGTACGGCATTCTAACCACTGTGTCACCATGGCTCCCACTGAGTTGAGCTCAGTTCCTTAAGATGACAACCATAAACACTTTTGGCAGCATATTTATCACAGCTTATTTGGCAGTCTATCCAGTAGTCCTAGGACACCCAGGGGTTCTCCATCCAAATACTCAGCAGTATATACTTTACAGGTAGTCCTCGGGTTACAACACTACGCTTAGTGATCATTCAAAGTTACAACAAAAAAGTGACTTATGACCATTTTTCACACTTACGATCATTGTGGCATCCCCGTGGTCAAGTGGTTTACATTTGGACCTCTACCTATGTGTCTATTTCCAAATCTTAGAGCAACACAATAGGCTTTTGTGAAAAAAGGTCCCTTGACATGAAATATAGTGCCTGCATTGCACCAAAGATGCAAGAATAAATATAACAATCTGAGAAATCACTCAGAAATAAATAAGGTTCATTCAAATTAGCATACCTAGCTACTGTCTATGTGCTATAGCTTCCCAGATCTCATTTTGAGAAAGTTATAAAAAAATAGGTTAGATTAAAATAAGAAAATGCTGATTACAGTCTATGGAAGAGGAAACAATGAAGAAGTTTCTCCAGTATGATGGAGGTGATGGCTCATTGAAGACTCATAGTTCAGTCTTAATATTGATCTCAAGTTCACAACTGAGCCTTTGGCCATGTGGGTCTGTTTTTCCATTGTCCATCTGGACTAATTAGAATCTAAACTTCATAAAGCCTGGAAAAAGAGTTATGGGGAAATGCCTGGCAATTATTTGGTTTTGTGCTGAGAGCAACGGCATTAAAGTGCTGTGTTTGGGCCCATTAAGCAAACACACTCTCATTTCTGAGGCTCTAAATAAAGTAGGCAACAACAATATCCACATTCCCCTGGGAAATAAATAGGATGTTGTAAACCAGTAGCTCTGGAATTAACCCAGCTGGAATTAGCAGAGGTCCTCGACTTCAACCCTCTGTGGATTTATCAAAGGAAGAATGATAGGGGGTAAACACAGAGGATGGTAGATGAATATATAGATATTCCAGATAGAGGCAGAGGCCTTGTCTACCGTACATATGTTACAGCAGAGTATTTTCAATTACTCCACAGGGTAGCTGATAGTCTGGAATACTATTAGAGTACTGCAATTAACTATATAGCTTGGCTCATTTGCACTGTGCTAAAAAATTTGCAATGAGTGGTGAAGCAAACATTGCTGAATCCATATGATGAGTTGTATAACAACCTCTAGCATCTGGAGAGATGCAAGTTCATGCTCAAACTAATTGGATATGAGTATGTAGATTAAGATGGGAGCATGGTAGCAAGAGAAGGGATCAACAAGATAGCTAAATACATGAAGAGTTGTTAGAAATCCTCCCTGGCCCCCAAAAGCCATCTCTGCTTTAATTATTCTTTCTCTCCAAAGGCTGCTGAATGATACATGGAGGCAAATTCATAGACTGGCAGCTACACAATTAAATAATATAGTAAGGTGGCAGGGAAGAATGCAAAACCACCATGCCTGTTTTTAAAAACCTGCTTAGATTCACATTACCTAGTGCACACTGTCAACTTTTGAATCATCAAGAAATAAAAGACCTAGCAGCATGTTATGTACCTGTGTGAAACATTCCTCTGTGTATTGAAACTCCCTTTTTCATTCCCTCTCAATTGTTAATACACCTGATAGACAGAACTGTTAAGTCATTCAGCTAAGAATATAAGAACATAGTCTCCCATCTCCAAGTCATATCAAATAGTGAAGCAGCCCCCCCCCCTCTCTTTATTCCAGAAACTTTGTCTGTTGAATGAATTATAGAACAGGAAGCAGATGGACTGTGTATACGAAACAACCACTATCTGGCATGATGTGCTGCACAATTTGGCTGCAAAGATTAAATTGAACTATTGAATGTTTAATACACTATGCATAACAAATACGGCCACCGCCACAAAACAGCATAAATTACAGAATTTGTATGCACGCTGCCTTTCCTTGGAATCAATACACTGCCACAGCTCATAAGAGTCTGTTGTTTAATGCACATAAAGTTGAGAAGAATTCTTCTATTAAAATGAGTTATCTGGGCTATTTACCAAAGGCAGTGATGTAGCTGTGGTGAAGACTACTTCATGCTGTGGAATGCAGATGATCATACTTCTTGTCCTTGTCGGCCCTATTTCACTGCTCCTATCAGTTGCTGCTACTGCAGGTCCCTTGGGTACATTAGCAGTCAGCCCAGGAAGTGTGTTTAAGTAATGGACATAATGTTCACATTTGCTAGACCAGCCTTCTCCCTAATCATGAATTATTCTTCCCCAAGGCTCAATTGGAACATTACTTTAGAAGCAGAAGATTTAATCCTTTTCAGCTGATTGGAGGGAATGATTACAGTATTATTTTCTTGTACAGGCTGTCTACAGTGAAGGTGCCTTTTTCTGTCCCCATCTTTAATAGGCAGCAATCTTTATTTCCCTGGAGGGAAGTGGCAATGAATTCTAAATGGAATAAATCTTCAGGAATGCAAGGTTCTTGGGCTGTAGATCACTGCTGGTTAGTTAATTAGTTTAGCCCTCACTTGTTTCATCTCCAGAATAAAACCTCTCACAGAAAGGAAGGAGAGAGGAGGAGCTGGAGAGAAAATAAATGATCACCTTGTAAAAATAGGCCGGGCTTTCATTTCTTTAATACAAGCTCTGGAATTTTGGTTTTTATTTCAGACAATCAATACAATAGCCAGGTTGATTTGAACCACTCTGGCATTTCAGAATTATTCAATTTACAGAAAGGGGCTACATCTTTATCCACTGGATATAGTTAAGAGAGAGAGAGAAAAGAGTGCAGAAGACATTTATAGATGAATGTGATTGGAGCTGACAGATGGAGATGTATTTACACAGCAAGTCCTATATCCTCAGAGGCTTGGCAGGGTGGGACAGCTATGTTCTTTCCAAGCAAACTCTTTTGAACACCTGAGCAGAGAAACACAGTTTGAGTTCTTAATTACAGTGCTGTTCCTGAACAGAAGGAAGAAACAGTGCTGTTGATAGCAATATCAAAAAAGGTGGGCATTTGTGATCTGAGATAAAGCATACAAGAGACAAAATAATCCTGATTTTTAAGATGAAGGCATGGAAAGAAAAGCAAATTATTCTGCCAATAAAATATCTGTTTCCTACACAGATTCAATTACCAGATTCTCCTGGAATATGGCTTTCTGGGGATTGTCTTTTTAAAATTTTAAATCTAAATTAGAGATGAAGAAATTAATTGAACAGCCAGTGCATTTAGGAGTGGCTGCCCTATATCCAGTTTAAACTAGGCTCTGCGTCTCTACTGGCCCCATCATAAGCTGACTGGTTGAGATTTATTCCAAATCAAATTTATTCCAAGTCACGTCAGTTTGGCCTTGATTACAAATATATTACACTAAAAAAAAAACAAGTGCCTTGTTTAGGATGAGTTGGAAATTAGGGCAATCAGAGGCTTCTGTTTTTGAGATCATAGTGATAGGTAAGATATTTCACCAAAAAAAAACCACTTTCTCCACAAGTATGTGCTGTAGAATAGTAATTATTTATTTGGTTGACAGAGTGAACCATACCAAGGGGAGATTGCGGAGAAGATTTGCAGAGCATAACATATATTTGTTCTTTCGTTCTCATTTCTCAGCATTAAAGTTCACCTCAAGTGACTATTTTAAACGTTCATTTCACTCTACAAAAGGATTGCACAGCTGGAGAAGGCCTAAGGGAATAAGGAAGCCACTAAGGATTGTTCATCTTTGCTTTAGAACAATGTTTTTTAACTTGGCAACTTGGCCAAGTTTGAAAAACACTGATTTAGAAGAAAGTCTGAGATGCTGAACATTTTTAATTTAAAATGCATCAAAAAACAAAAACAAGGGCTGAATTGTTATGTCTCCCATTGGTTATCATTGTTAATTCATTTTTCTTTTTTAGATTTGTACTGAATTGGATCATCAGACTGGGTTTTTTTTGAAGTGTATAACAAAATATATATATATATTGACAAAATGAGATAATACTACAGTTATGGTTATCCGCTCTGTGAAAAAAGGTCTGCTGCAATTCAAACACATGGATCCATTTTAAAATTTGTTTAAAATGGCTGATTTACCATCTCCCCATACTTGCTGATTCCCTCTGCTGTTAGACAGGTGATTTTTCCAGAGAATTCAGGGATTCTTGATAGAAAAAGCCTTTGGAATAGCTTTCCTCCCAACATTGTGAGTGCTCCATCAAAAATAGGTTTTCCAAAATAGACTGGATAGTAATTTGACTGAGATGGTATAGGGCAGAGGTCTCCAAACTTGGCAACTTTAAGACTTGTGGACTTCAACTCCCAGAATTTTTGAGCCAGCATAACTTGGCAACATAGCTGGCTGGAAATTCTGGGAGTTGAGGTCCACAAGTCTTAAAGTTGCCAAGTTGCTAAGTTTGGGAACAAGTCTTAAAGTTGCCAAAGTAGCCAAGTTTGAGGACCCTGGTATAGGGCATCCTGCCTTGAGCAGAGGAATTAGACTAGAAGATCTCTAAAGTCCTTTCCAGCCCTACGATTGTATGTTCTATATGGTGTTCTAAGAATTATGAGGATGGGGCTGGGCCAAATGTCTATCTTTGCTGCTTTAAAATGGGCATGACATGGAGAGGCTATCTTAAGCCCATGTCACACTGCACCAACAGATGCAAAGAGGATGTAAAACGGACAAAAAAGCTTGCCATCCGTTGGAA
>BHFT01014706.1:0-19760 GCA_004320025.1 Laticauda laticaudata | reverse complement strand
GTTGTGTATAGAACTTGGTAGACTCCAAATACCTTAAACTGATTGGCCGAAAAGGCTGTTCTCAGATTGGTTACTTCAGCGCCATTCCGATTTGCCTGCGTGATGGGGGAACACTTAACACTTGGCCACAAGCCACGAGCAAGCCGCTATAAGAAGGGTTGCCGTGGCTTGGGCAAATGTTCCGTTCCGTTACAAGTCACTTTACTGTTTAAATAAAGAGTTGTTTGTTGGAACCTGGTCTTGCACTCCTTATTTCCAGATGGAACAGAATCCTTCACAAAAGAAGAGTATATTGTGAGGCACAGTTTGCAGAAGTCCAGATGATCATTGGAGGATGGTAAAAAGATGCCAAAAACTATCTCTTGTTGCCATCTAATGGCCATCCTGAGTTTTTCAATCCCTTATAGTCATAAAAAACAAGAACTGAGGAACTGCAGAGGTAACTGCAAAAGCCATTAAGATCACTTCTCAACCATTTTCCCAACTAAGAGGAGGTTCTTTTATGCAACCATACTGCTGAAATAGAGATCTCCAGTTGTGGTTAATAGCAGAAGTAGGTAAAGTGCCAATAAATCATCTTGAAATATCAGCAGTTGCCAGCAAATATTCCTGAATATCTCCCCACATTGCTTAGAACACCATAGTTTCTGAGGCTCTTCTTTTTTGTCTAGAGATGAATACATTAGAGAAAGAACAGCACCTGTCCATTAGCATAATGCAAGTCAAATACTCATGGCAGTATGTGTTTCTCCTTCTCCTTGGCAGATAGGTAAGCCATGGTGGCATAGTAGTTAGAATGCAGTACTGCAAGCTAATTCTGCCAACTTCCAGAAGTTCGATTCTGATCAGCTCAAGGTTGATTCATCTTTTCATCCTTTTGAGATCAGTAAAATGAGGATTCAAATTGTTTTGGGCAATATGCTGTCTCTGTAAACTGCTTAGAGGGGGCTGTAAAGCACTACAAAGTAAGTGTTAATGCTATAGGTAAAAGAAATCAGAAAGGAAGTTGCAAGAATCATGGCCCCATAGAAGCTTATCCAAACTCTGCCATATGTGCAGGGGCAATATCGTAATGCAGAGATGACCACAGAGAGAAGACAGAGGTATTTGCATTTGATAACAAGCCCAGTCAAAAGAAATTGAGAAAGAAGATCTTTTCTCAGATATTATAGATTTTGCTAGGGCTGAACTAGGCTGTCAGGTGTAATGGAAAAGGAGGAAATGAGATCAAGCCAGGTGTCAGGGTTAGGTCCTGCTAGAGCACTCAAGCTTCAACCATTAACCAAGATAGCATACTAGGTACCAGGGCATTCTGTCTAGAAATGCCTCAGACTTAAAGCCAGTCAAAAGCTTTCTGAATTCTTCCTTGGGATAGGCAATGATAATTCTATCATGTAGTACTTTGTGTAAGTTTGTATATGTCCATGTGTGTTTGTTCATGTGGGTGTTGGTAGGTGGGTGTGGGTATGGATCAGTGGTGGGATTCAAAATTTTTTACTACCGGTTCTGTGGGCATGGCTTTATGGGTGTGTCATGGCTTGGTGGGCATGGCTTTGTGGACATGGCAGGGGAAGGATACTGTAAAATCTCCATTCCCTTCCCACCCCACTAACATGCTTTCCAGTTCTGTTCTCCTGTGAAGGGCAATAAAAGAAGACCCAGCCGATCAGCTGGGACTCGGGAGGCAGAGAATAGATGGGGGTGGGGCCAGTCAGAGGTGGTATTTGCTGGTTCTTTGAACTGCTCGAAATCTTCAGTCCCTAGCTCTTCTCCCTTCACCTAGTTGTGGCATGTGATGTCCTTGCACCAAGCTATATTGTATCTTGATGCATTTTTAAAATATATTTTGATTGCCACTTATCTCTTTCCTCCCACCCCAATACATGCTCCCCAAAGATTACCAAGGCTCATCAAAATGACTGATTGGCAACCAGTCCTGCGAATCTATTTGGAGAAAATGACACCTCTAGAAACAGGATTAATATTTAGATTACAACCACCCATAAAGCCTTGGGTAAGATAGTGAAGGAACTGGAAGCACAATTGTCTCTTTTTAAGGGATAAGGCAAAGCAGCATTAATATCTGGCTACCAAGTGAAGAATGATTTGGATTTGTTGATTGCAACCTCTGTCACCAATGTAAGAAGGAGGGGAAAATACGAATAGCAACCTCACCAGAGGTGGCATTCAGTAGGTTCTGATGGGTTCTGGAGAACCGGCAGCAGAAATTTTGAGTAATTCAGAGAAGTGGCAAATACTATCTCTGACTGGCCCCGCCCCCATCTATTCTCTGCCTCCCGAGTCCCAGCTGATTGGCTGGGTCTTCTTTTGTTGCCCTGCACAGGAGAACGGAGCTGGAAAGCAGGTTAGTGGGGTGGGGAGGGAATGGGATTTTGCAGTATCCTTCCCCTGCCATCCCACCAAGCCACACCCACAGAACTGGTTGTAAAAAAGTTTGAATCCCACCACTGAACCTCATGATGAGGGCTTTAAAGTATAGCAGAGAAACAGAGGTACAGATTCACAGAATCACTGGCACTTAGAGCTACATCTGTAAATGATAATGGAGATGGTACAAGGCTAGAGAAGATTCTCAGAAAATAAATACAGTGAGTGGTAAACAGGAGTTTTCAAATATATGCAAGAACGGCAAGACGAATTCTGTTGAAACTGAAAACAGGACAAGGAATGAAATGAAAAGAAAAGAAAAAAAGGTAGAACATGCTGTTCTAACGACAGCTGAAGCAACTGTTTTTCTTTACCTCAGTTTGACCTTGTGGATAATATCATTTCCGTGGGTTGTTTATGCCTGTTCTCTGAAGTTTACTTTGTTGGAATAAGGTCATATTTTAATGACTAAAAGTCCGGAAATGTGTAATGAAGAAAAGAATTCTGCCTTCTTTCCACTCCAGACAAAGAGTTCTCCTCCAATGGAAAGAGAGATAGACAAGGCTGGGGATGATGGACAAATGGTAACTGCATTTGGCTGAGTCTTCAGTAAATGATGGTTGCTGCCATCTCTGCTCAACCTCCTGAAATGCAGCAACCTTAAGTCCTGATTTATCTGTTTGTTTATCTGGGGAAGAAGAAACAACACGTTAAGATCAGTTTAAGATTAAACTGTAATCAACACAAAGACTCTGAGAAGAAATTTATGGGTTTCCAAATTGCCATAAAAGGTTTTCATGAAGATCTGTTTTATTTACTGATTGCTATACAGTTCAATTTTCCTGCCACAAGACTGGACAAAATTTTCAGGAAAGGGGTTTGGAGACTGAAATTAAAACTAAGACAATGAAACGCTGTTTAAAAATACAGTAGTTCTATAAAAATTGTTGTGGTCCTGGCATAGGTTATTATTTATAAATACCTAAGTAAATGGGCATGTGTTTAATTGTTTTCTGAAATAAGTCAGGAATTGAGCTATCCAAGCACATAACTGGAGCATGTGCTTGGATAGCCATACTCCTAGTCCACTCATTGTGTGTGGAATCCATGAGTAAGAGCACTAAAAGGGTGTCTCCAGCTCTGGATTGTATATACATAACAACTATGGTTTTTAAACTGTGATTTCTGGATCAGCATAATGCGTGAGGCATCATTTTTTTACTACCTCCAATCAAATATGGTAAAAAATACCATAATATAGTTGAGTGAAGGGATAGGCAACCTCTTGGTTGTTAGAACTGCTTTAAAACATTGTCACTACAATTAAATCCATTAAATTGTGGAAAACTTTTGATATTGGTACTTTTCCAGATGATTGGTACTAAAAGTATATTCAGTTTTTGCACAGATTTACAGTGACGCCTTTGCAAACAAATTTCTGCCTTTTAATTTTAACTCGGCATGTATTGCATGTATTTCTCAAGCTGCCAGGAATGTTACTCACTGTGCTAACTATAGATACCTTTTCTTGATGTGGATGCTAAGATTTTAACAGCTACTTTGGCTTGTAGATTACAGGGTATTTTTCCAACTATAGTGTATCACTACAGGCTAGACTTATACAGAGCAGTCAAGATTCTGACAATATCAAATTTTTAATTGTTGTTCTTGGTTTAACCCAAAATAGACAAGGCCCAACAGCTATAATTTCTTGGATGATGAGAAAGTGTTTGATATAGTTCCTTGGCATTTTTGAAGTATGTATATATATATATATATATATATATATTTCCCAAACTTTTATATTTTGAATTGCTATGATCTATTCAATTCCCAAATGATAATTCCCAAATGATTATTAATAGCATGCCTTCTTCTTGGTTAAGGTTATGTCAGGGTACATACCAAAGATGTTATCTTTTTTTTTCATTTGGCCTTTGAAATTTTTGCCTATATAATTAGATATTCAAAGAACAATCAATGGGGGAGGGGGATAAAATGTTATTATATGCTGATGAATCTACAGCTAACTACAACGTTAGGAAATTGGTAACATATGCATCATGATGTCACCTTGCAAACCCTGTCTTTATGTGCTCTTATCCCAATGTCTTTTTAAAATTTGTTTATAATATAAAATACAAAAGAAAATAGTAGGAAAATAAGGGAGGGAGTAGGGAAGGGAAAGTGCAGGGAAAAGGGAGTAAAGAAAGAAAAGGCGTTGATTTCCGACTCCCTTTGGTGCAGTAAAATAAGATATTAGGACCAAACTTCAACATTTTACTTTTACAAAATAATATAAACTAGACATTTCTATAATAACAAACCTGTCTAATTGATAAAACTCCAAATCAAAGTTTCATTTTTGTCCACCTCAAGCACAAAGTCCAAAAGGGGTTTCCAAGTAGAAACAAAAGTAATTGTGGTTTTTTCCCATTGTGGGAATCAAAATGTCCAATATCTGAGAAGAGTACATAAAGTCATGGTGTCTATTTTATAACTTGTTCTCCTATCTCCATGTAGACTCCTATGGAAATTACATGTTGTACATGGGGACCAGGAATTAATATTTGCAAATTTATTTCATTAGAACATGAGTTTGGGAATCTGTCTGGCTACCCTACAAACTGAATATATCAAATCAAATATTTATTATGATCAGAGCCAATATAAGCATAGAAAATATATCAGAGTCTTTAAAAATTCAAATTAAACTTTCCTGAGATCTTGAAAATATAAGGACTGGATTTGTAGGTTATGTTGAGACTCCTTTGTTTATCTTGTTTCAAGAATCTTCAGAAACTTTTCTCAACTGGATGATTTGAACTTTTATTCTGTTTTGAGACAAATAAAGGAAGATCTAGATATATGGGCTAAAATTCCTTTGAGTATTTGAGTAAGATAAATGTTATTAGGATGGACCTCATTCCAAGATGAATAAAAAAAATAGAAAATGAATCAGCCCAGATATACCACCCCTTGCTTCAGTATTCAATATTTTATTTCACAAAGGTGAAGATACAAAATAATCTGATAAAATATGAAATAATATTTTGTATAGACTCTAAGATCTAATTTTTAATTAAACAAAGACTATCCTTTATTTGGAATAGTCAGAATTGCCTTACTGGTTTCAGTATTTCAAACAATAAAAAAAGATCAAAAACAGGGCAAAATACTCAGAAACCTGCCTGGATTTAGATAAAAAAAGATTGTAATGCAAAACTGAGAATGTTTGCTGGAGATTATTTACAAGTTGTTATGGAAATAAAATTCAGAAATCAAACAAGTTAATGCTATGTGATTGAACGGATGCTCAATTTTAAACAGCAAAGTTGACAGGTGACAAGGGCAATATGAATACAAAATAATATTAACATCAACTTATAAAAACTGGTACAAGATGATTTACCACTGGTGTTATTTCTCCAGTGCTGATTGCCAAAATAGGTAATTCTTTTTCTAATAACTATTGGAGATAAAATAATTGGGTCAAGTCACTCTTTCATACTTGACAGCAATTCTGCACCATTTCGGAAGATGAAACAAATTTTAAAGCTTAAATTCTTTCTCTATCAGCTATTTTTCTGTTAACATTACTGACCCTGATATTCCAGCAAGGTATAACAAGTCAGCTTTGTCAATCATAACAGGTGACAATAATAACTTTATGCTTTTTATTGGAAATGCCATGTAATTCCCTCTTTACAACAATATTTCTTTACTTTGAAAAAATTTAAGATCCATGGAATTCAGATCCCAGAATTCCCCAGATAGCATGCTGTCTGGGGATTTCTGGCAGATGAAGTCCACACATCTTGTAGTTCCCAAGGTTGAAAAACACTGCATCAGAAGAAAGGAAAACTAAGGTATGGAACTATGCATCAATGTAAAAAGAAATAAAAATACTTCCATAACTTTTTTTTGGTCCAAATAAAAGATCACTGCATATGAATTCCACAATGATTAAACATTCTGGAAGAATTAACTGTGGGTCTGTTATTGGTGGACTAGTTATTAGTTATTTATGTGACTTTAGGAATAACAAGACTGAATCTCCTATCATAGCTTACCAATAGAGGATTGCATTAAAATCATGAAATTGGTTTGTGTTCATCTCAATACACGTGGACATCTCAAATAATGTTCAGTTATGGTTGGTTACAGCTGTTCTGCCATTGGAGTTGGAGCATTAATTAATATAGTATGCTCTTATCCTGTTATTGTTGCACTTTAGCTTGAAACATTATTGTTACCATGTCTCTGAATCAATTGCTCTGGGTTAAAGATATACATGTTTTTTTTTCTTGGCTATAGAGTATTTACAATATATTAACTTATAAAGAATTATACATCTGGGGAGCATGGGATTTGGCTGATATAATTATTATACAATATTGGAAAGAGAAATCTAATCCAATTTGCAGTAATAAATTGTCCGTCAACCCTCAAATTACAATCTTTTTCAGCAAAAGGGCAAGGAGGACAATTTCCAAACAATAAGGCAAAGTTTTTGGAGTTGTTCTATTGCTTTTTTTAAAAAAAAATCATTTTTTTTCCTTTAAAATTCCATGAAATTATGTTGATCCTTTAATACTGCTGTATATATTTGATTTTTTTTATCAATTAAATATATTTTAGCAAGCACAAGGAATAGTGGGAAGCTTTGTATAACTCTCTGTCTCTGTCTCTCTCTGTCTCTGTGTGTATGTGTGTGTTTGATTGAGGATTGATGTACAGTATATCTAGAAGCCAGCTTCCCAGCATTTCCTTCATTGTCCCTTACAGTGCTGTACATTTGCAGGAACTGGCTCTGACTCTCCTCTTGCCACTAAGAAACTGACCAAGCTGATCTGTACTGTAGTCAGAAATGAGTCATGACGACAACACATGACTTTCCATCTAAGGTACCATTCACAATTGCCATGTCACACACATTTGTTCCATTACAGCTATTTCTGATTATGTGGCTGGGGAACCCAGCTGGAAATACAGCCATGAAAAAGTCAGCACATAGAAGAAATTAGCTGGCAGGAGAACAAACATTCTATTGTGTGGCTAATTGGTTCCACTTTTCAGCATGGCTAGCGCAAGCAGTAACTTTCCATTAAAAAAAACCCTGCCTGTTCAAATGTGCAATGCTCAAAATGGTCCTTATTCTTTCAGTATGGACTAATTTTCCTTTATATTGCAAACTCTTGCTTCAGAGAAAGCAATCCACTGCAAGAAAAAAGCCTAAGAATCTGTCATAAAATTTAATGAGAAAATTTATTTTCTCATTAAGTGAAGAAACTTCATTTTTCTGAAGAAAGTGAAGAAAAACTGTGAACTAGGTTAAAACCCATAACCTTACCACATCTATGAAACTGTGGAAGGAGAATCTATATATTCCAAAACTAATTAATGGGGTAAAATAAAAACTTTGGCCATTCAATAAACGATATTATATCATCACCCTAAACACCGTGATGGTCAACATTTGTAATGTAAAATTTGCTTTAAATGATTTTTGTTACCCCTTTCATTTGCCACCTGCCTTTATCAAATGTATTGATAAAATTTAACTGGTGTTGATTTAACAAGTCAAGATTTTACATGCATTACTAGCAGAGTTGTTTGTGGTCATTACTGCAGTTGCTGTGTTTTCATTTATACCAAATCAGAGGTGACCCAAAACCCACAAGGTTTTCCTACAAAGGGGACAGTCTCCTTTTCTCTAATCTCCTTAGCAGTGAGGTGAGCTTTCATTACACCTCCTCTCCACTGGCATGCCTACCACTGCAGAAGTTGAAACAAATGCCACATCCATTCAAAATAGGACTTAATTAGCTCTGCTAGCCACTTTTTTCCAGTCTTCGTTCTGCAAATGTAATAAAGAACAACTTCTAGGTTAGCAGTTTCTACTTGGAGCTGGCGGATAGAAACAGTCATAAATGAATCTAGAATCTAAACCTTCCACAGAGGTTTCCTGATGCCTACTGCTGGAGAGGAAGGATAGACGCTAAAGTGGAAGAGATCTAAGGAAAAAATACAAGCCCTGGGTCAGGATTCTCCAGATTACATTAGAACAGAAACCCTGCCAATGGGAACAGTCAGTTTTTCTCAATCACTGAAAGAGAAGGCCAACAGATTCATTTATTTAGTTTTCCAAAGAGGTTTATTAGTCTTTCTCCTCAAACCCAATTTGGGAATCCACTCTTCACCAGTGTACCTGTTTTTCAGGTGGTAACAGAAACAGAAAACAGAACAGTTTTAGCAACCTTCTTGGGGATTCTCTTGGCGTGTGGGATAAACACTAGCCTGTGGGATTCCTTCAGCCCTTTCGTGTTTTTAGATCATTCCTAGAGCAAAACCTGAGATTATCCAGCCATTGTTGCTTAGCATTGCTTGTAATTTAGATCCTGTCTTTGGAGTTATTGAAAGAGCTGCTGCTGTATGATTGCTACTTGATCAGCTCCACATTCCATTGTGGCTTGATTGCAGCCTGATTTTTTAGTTCTTGGGCAGCGAGACCTCTCGGTGAAGTTATTGCAATCAATCTATTCTTATGGGCTGTGGGGAATAATAGCAGGTTGGGGGTACTGTCAAAAGGTTTCCCTCTTATCTAAGAGGGAGGTTCTAGTCAGGGGTGATGTGGAAGGAATACTACAACTTTTAAACCTTCCCATATGGAATTTCTCAAGGATTGATGCTTGGATATATATATGAAATTCAACATCTGTGAAACTATAAGCCTGCAAGAGAGAGTGTCTTTGAATGAGGAGGCTGGGAGAAAGTGGAGTCAGAGATATCTGGTAAGAGATGCCCTACAACAGGGGTGTCAAACTCACATCATCATGGTGTCATCACGTGACATATCATGACTTTCCCGCCTTTTGCTAAATTGGGCATGGGCATGGCCAGCGTGTGACACATCCAGCCCATGGGCCACGAGTTTGACAGTTCTGTTCTACAACAAAAGGAGACAGAAACTTTAATAGACCTAAGAAGTTCACAGTAGCTTAGACTCAGAAGTTCAACCACTTAGTCATAGCCTAAGTTGCTTCATGAAGATGCAGGTTCAGAAAGCTGAACTTTGCAGATCCGAGAAGCTAGTGCAAGCAGAAAAATAGATTTTGTAGCTGCTATGCACAGGGTAGAGGCTCAGGGTGACTTTTTTTAAATTACATTCACTCACTTAGGCAATGCTGAAAATAACTTATCCAAAATGCATTTCCTGCTTATGCATAACCTGTATTGCAATGTTTCTTTTACTTATCTCCTGTTTCTTCATCTGATATGTTGCCTATTTGACCATGGAAGCTTTCTCTGGAAAAGAGACAGACCCCTTTTCTATAATCTCCTTAGCAGTGAGGTTAGCTTTGATCACACCTTCTCAACATCGGCATGTTCGGTGAGACTATCCTCAAAAAGGACTTTTTAAAAGGCTGTTTTCCTCTAGCTAAATGCAATAAAGTCTTGCTTACCTCTGGCTTGTGACAGATTTATAACTTGCTAATTTATTTCCAGGCAGCCAGACATGCCAACACAAATATATATATACATATATATCAGAGGTACAAGGTGAGGCATCTTCAATACGCTGATAACTTTCTATTTTGCCATCTCAAACTGAGTTGAATGCTGAATCTCTGCTTGGAAACCATGGGTATCTAGATGCGGGAAAACAAGCTTAGATTAAATCCCTCCCAGAGAGAGTTGCTATTCATCAATGACATTGCTGTTCATCAACAACAGAGCACCTTGTCAATGTCAGTCCTGATAGTTATTCTGCAAAGAGTCACACTTCTTCTAAAGGAGATGATTTGTGATTCAGATGTCCTTCTGGACGATTTGCTCCTGCTTCAATAGAAGGTAGAAGCTTTAGCTGATGCACAAGATACAACACTTAAGGTTTCCCTTAAGATTTTAATTCATACCTTGATCCCCACTTGGCTGAAGTACTGCAAGTACTACATCATACTCTGTTACTACTGCTACTGTTGCAGAAGATCCAGAAGCTGCAATGGTACAAAATGCAGTGGCAAGACTGTTGTTAGGACATTCCTACAGAATAAGGATTTCATTTAGAGCTACTTTGATGGTTACCAATAGGCTTCAAAGTGCTAGTTTTTAAAGTCCTGCGCTGTGAAGCACCACATTTGAATAGCAATAGCACTTAGATTTATATACCACTTCACAGTGCTTTGCAGACCTCTCTATTTGGTTTACAAAGTCAGCATATTGCCCCCCAGCAATCTGAGTTCTCATTTTACCAACCTCAGAAGGTTGGAAGGTTGAGTCACTCTTAACCTGGTGAAACTAAACTGCCAAACTGAGGACAGCTGGCACTTAGTAGAAAAAGCCTGCATATTGTGGTTAGCCGGTGCGGACAGCTGAGGAGAGCGAGGACTCAGATCAGGAGCCAGGACCATTAGAGAGTGGATTTCTACCTTCAGAGATTGTGGGGACTTGCAGCAGCGACGAGGAGGTTCCCGAAGAGCCTGTGCCAAGTGCTTGTGCGTGCAGGATTGCTCGTAGGAAAGAACAACTGCAACAGCCTGGGCGACTTGAGAGTAAGGCTGCAAAGTAATGTTCCTCCCCCCCTTCAAGAAGATAAAAGCCAGCTGTGAAGCGAACGTTCTTTTCAGGAAGCAAAGATGTTTTGAAACTCAGCCTTATGGACACTACAGTATCTTAATTTGGTATTTGAAGACTCTTGTGTTGTGAAATATTTCTTATCTGTGATTTTTAGCAGTCTCACACAATTTGGCAAGGTTTGTGTTTATCAGAGTTAATTAGTTTGCAGCAGCCTTTTAACCGGGGATTCGGAAGACTCAGTAAAAGGTTTCTGTTCCCTTTGGTTATTGTTTGTCTTATTGGAAAAGGGTTTGGGTCAGAACACTGCAGTACTGCATTCTAACTACTGTACCACCATGGCACCATGGCAGAATCTGGTCCAATTGTTTATAGCAGGGCTTTTGAGAGTTCTGTCATCTTACCAGCGACATAGGGTGATATGTTTTCCTGGTAATCGTCCCAGCTTTGTGGAACTGCCTTTGTGTTGGAATATGTGCATTCCAAAAGCAAGCAGAAAAAGTTCTGCTCCATCGTGCCTTTGATCCAAGTTGGTCGGGGATGTCGTGATAAGTATTTTATGAATGTATTGGGTTTTTTTATTAATTAGGCTGGAATTTGTTGTTTGCTGTTTGTCACCCTGAGGCATTTGGTATGAGGGTGCATTAGAAATTCTGTTAATAAAAAACAAAACAAATAATTGCGTGGCTCCTGCAGCAGTGGGTGATCCCTGTGATCCCTGTAGCACCTTATGACAAACAAAGATATTCTTTATTTGGACCCTGAAGAAACGTGATCTAGAAAAAAATCTAGTAAAAAATACTCCCTTTAAAACAAAAGGAGGTTGTTACATAGTTTAAAATTTTAGTAGGTTCATTTTAGGGTTTCCCATCCTGCTTGTGAGATGGCAGTTATTACAAAATGGATGAAAAGCTCTATGTTACAGTTTTTTCCTGAAGTTTGTTTATACTAAACCACATTTTCAGTTATGAATAATTGCTGATCTGATGAAAGACAAAAGAGCAAGAAATCAATATACTTAGTCTTGTTCTCAAGGCACTTAAGATAGTTAAGTCATTAAAATGAAATAATTACAAATGCAGCCATCAAAGATCTGAAGCTAAGCCTGGTAAAGACTTCATCTAGCTTTCATTTTCCAAGAAAGCAAGATAAGAAACTATTTTTAGTGTGATAAGTTGCTAAGCTTGACAGCAGAGTTAACAGCAACAGAAAGAGGATAGAAGAAAAAAGCCAGAGCCCTGATTAGAGTTAGATACTGCTATGTTATATTTTAAACTAGTAAGAGAAAAACAGAGTGAAGCCACACCCATTTCTTTAATTTCCAAAAAGTTTCCTCCAGACCAGCCTTCCACAACTTGATGTTCCAACAGATATGTTCGAACTTTAACTCCAGGATTCCCAGTTAAATTGGCCTTTGAGAATGTGAAGAGTTAGTTATATTTACACTACCACATTTTTATCAGGCTACAAAAAATGTAGCATAAAAGAGCCAGTCTGGCCTAATGGTTAAGGCATCAGGCTAGAAAGCGCGAGTTCAAATCGCACCTAAGGTATGAAAACTGATTGTGTCACTTTGGGCTAGTCACTCACAGCCTAACCCACCTCATGGGGTTGTTATTGGAGGAAAACCAGGAGAAAGAAGATGTGTTGGATATATTTGCCATCTTTAGTTATCTGCAAAAATATTAAAGTTGGAATACAAATAAATAATAAATAAATAAAAATTACACATCAATATCTTCAACTATCAGAATTATACTGACTTCAGTGTCTCCCAATGATAAAATCTAACTGTGAAAAGTTGTTCTGAACAGTTTCACATCCTTAAATATTAAGAGGCAAGGTACCACATCGATTCCCCAGAGGATATTATTCCAGGGCTTCAGGTCTGTGATTGAAAGCATCTTTTCCCACAAAGTTCTGATGGGCAAACCAACATAGGATGGACAAACTGGAGTAACTGAAGTAGGCAGTTCTGGAGGTACTTGTTGCCATATGGGAACGTATAGGTTTGCATTTGTAATGGTACATCAGAATGATTTGGGGAGACAGGAGGAAGAGACACAGATTGGATAAGCAGCATGTAAAAGATATCTCAGTCCACAGAAGGGGAAGGCATGAGAAGCATTTCAGAATTGACCCTACCTATTTTTCCAGCTAGTAAAAGAAGAGAAGGGGAGTAACACTTTCAGACTTGTAAGATTCTGTCAATATAACCTTATAACAGATACAGTATTCATTGTGGTGCTTCTTATCTGGATTACCTTGAAAAGCTAACAACATCTAAAATGGCTGACTTCTCAGGAGTTTGCCTTAAATTGCAAGAGAGCATTTCATTCATCCAGCTGAACTTACTATTGTTTTCACTTTGAGACAGTAGGAGTTTTGGGGGCAGGGAGTGGGATTTACCAGGATTTAAGCCTAGGAGGACCGTTATAATCATCTAAGGAAGGTTCACTTGGGTATATTATATGTTCCCTTTCTCTGGCCATTTTTCATTCTCCTCTCCAAACTATCCACTTTCTACCAACATCTGATCTCTGTTTTCTAAAGAAATCCGTCCTCTCCCTGTTATATTTTATATATGTTATATATTTCCTACATGAAACATAGTCCTAAATTATAACATGACAGCAAAATCCTGAGCCAGTTTCCTTGAAGTCTAATTATGTTTAGTTAGACGTATACCTAAATAAATAATCATAAATTAATATATTGTGCATATGTGTATATTTTTCCCATATCCAATATGCAAATAATTATTATTTATGTATTTATGTCTGTGAATGTAAAATTTTATCCCAGAGAAAATGAGAAACAAAATATATTCCAGTGAATATAGTACATGAAAAAAAGAGGTATGAACGCAGTGGTATTTTTGCATGTAGCTGGTGGTAAAAAATAAAACATTGTGGAGAGATATCACAAGTGATCTTAATGAAAGTACTATAGTTTCAGTGAAATACAATACAGTTAGAAATAATGAAAGTACAATGAAAGAGAAGACATATAAATATATCCATACATGGATTAATTTCAACTGCTACATAGTTGATGAATTTATGAAAATTGGGTTTGAAGTACCAGTTGCTTATGGATTTATGCGTGTATGTATGTACATTGTAAATCCTACCTTTATTATGATGTTAATTTTCTTAAGGTACTACTTATCTAAAATTCTTATAACAGTTCATTGAGTGACTGTTTGAAGATGGCACTGAAAAAAGCGAGCTAACACCGTTTTTCACACTTATGACCGTTGTAGCATCCTCATAGTCAAGTGATCAGAATTCATACACTTGGCAACTGACTCGTATTTATGACAGTTGCAGTATCCTAAGGTCATGTGATCACCTTTTGCAACCTTCTGACAAGTAAACTCAATGGAGAATCCAGATTCATTTAACAATCACGTTACTAACTTAACAATTGCAGTGATTCACTTAACAACTTGGAAAGATTGATTGTTTCATGGAGCAAAATTTACTTAAAAATTGTCTCAGCAGCAGAAATTTTGGCTTCAATTATCATCATAAACTGAGGGCTACCTGTAGTACACTCTTACTTGCAAGTAATCTGATACTTTTTCCCATTAATTTTTATCTCTATTATTTGCAACTGAAATTAGAATGCTAGAGAACAAGACAAAGTTCTATTATGGAAGGCAATAGTTTCATGATAGATGGTAGATAGTTAAAAAAAAGTCAAATCAGTTTGTATTGTGGCCATGTACTGCACCCACACCGAGAAGATCCTGTCTATGATCCTCAATATTTCCTGTGAAAAAAGTGAGCAATAGCTGGATACCATTTTCTCTCGTGTTACTATAGTGATTAGAATCATGGTTCTTGATATATTTTCTACATTTGTGGCATTGTTAAAGACAAAAAAGGATATATCAACAGAGGAAAGGAGATAGCAACCTTGATTTATGTTCACGTATTTGGAAGTATTTGCTTTTGCTGCTAAGCTATTATAATGACATTGATTAATAATAGACCATAGTAATCTCACTTGTTACAGCAATTTTTTTATTCAGGGAACCTATGTATTAGGAATTAAGAGTAGTAAGACAATACATACTTCAAATTAAAAAGCTTCAGTCATGTAATGAAATTCACTTTTCTGAAAAGTAAATTCCAAGCCGTTGCTTCAGAGGCAATGTATTGTATCACAGTTGTTCCTTTGAGCCATCAATTTCCATCAGTAAAACTACAATGTTCTTGGAAACTCAGCAGCAATATTTGCTACATGAGATTTTTCTGTTCATGGTTTAAAAATGTAATTTGCACAGTAAATATTTTCTAATAAAATTGACTGGAGAGTATGGCCTTGCTTCTACAAGTATCACAAGCATTTTTCAGATCTTACAGCAAGTGTAATCTCAATGTTTTAATAAAAATATAAAAATAATTTTATATTTTTGAGCCTTCTTTTTTTTTAACTCTTCATTTTTTGAGATTCGTTTGTCTTTAATGTCATTTACTTCAACCATGACAATAGTCAATACTATCCATAAAAACTGATTTGTGTAATGACATGCATTTGTTTACCAACAGATGCATTGAAAAATTTGGGGAGTTACATATAAACATAGCAGGATGTGAAGCACAGGTTTTGCATAAAGGATAACCACAAATGTTAAGGATATACATGTTAGAAGTGATTCTGATGTTAAAAATAATTCATAATTGAACAGAACCATCATCGAATCTTCTATCAATATAACCAATTTCTTGTGGTTATTTTCCTCCTATTTTCCTGCAAACAATAACCCTGTGAGATGAGTTGGGCGGATAGAATGGCCCAAGGTTACCCAGCTGGCTTTCATGGCGAAGGCACAACTCACTTCTTTCTTGTCTGATTTCTAGCCTGTTGCCTTAATCACGTAGATTGAACTGGCTCAACTTTCTCATAATGTGCTAAAGAAACCTATTTCGCATAATGTGCTAAAGAAATCTATTCAGAAATGAGATGAAGTTCATTAAACAAAGATAAATCCATTGTGCATGCAGATTTGTCTATATGATCTGTTTTAGAATGTTTTCAAGAACTAATTATCAGGCTGAAAGAAAACAAGGCAGCTAGATAGATGTTAAAATGTGAGCTGCAAAAGTCAAAGAAACAGTTACTGATAAACAGTCCTGGTAACAAGATGAACATAGAGTTCTGAAGAGTCCAAAATTACCCAACAACTCAATGATAAATGCCAGTTGGTTTAATACAACTTAGTAATTGTTCTGTCACATTTCTTGACTTTCTTATCTTTACAGACCACATATTTCACAAGCCAATAACACAATTTATTTTGGTTTTTATAGAAATGAGACACTAGCCACAATAAGTTGGCTCCTTGAAATGTGCACCTGGATTGTTACTGCATTTTAAGGATCCATCAACCTGTATCTTGTTGAGCCATTACTTTTTCTTTCTCCTTGAAGACACAAAGCCTATTTCTTTTGTGAAGACTGGCATTGGTTTACTATCAGAGCCCAGCCAAGCTGCTCATTTTGCTCAAAAGAGCAACAAAGAGTAGTCAGATATTTAAGATGCAAAAAAGCCAAGATTTAGATTATTAACCCTGAAAGGACAGGTGGAGGCTTTGTTACTTTTGCCTACAATGCTGAGGATTTGTACTTGAAATTAGACACAAGGGCTCCCAGCCCCTAAGAACACTAAGCAAAGGATAGAAAGTTAGAAGCTAACTTTTGAAGTTAGTTAGGAGATGACAAAGGGTTAGCTGCCTAGTGAGGAAGTTTTGACATGAAAGCTAAAGCTTTATAGGATTTCAGCTAAGTAAAATCAAAATTGTAGAGCTTTAAATTCACTTGGGCAGGGATTACAGAAGAGTGAGTTATTTAAGGCTGCTAAATAATTGATACATATCCAATATGCCGATAATTATTATTTATGTATTTATGTCTGTGAATGTAAAATACTCCAACAGTTATATGTTTCAGAAGATATCTAGTTCCATAGTTCACCTACAATATCATTTAAGAATCTGAATTAAATCTTTTAAAACATTTAAGGCAGATAAAAGTACATTTCTGCAAATACATTCCTGAACTAAGGAATATTATATATAATATATAGAATACTGTACATATAAACACATATATATATAATGACTGAAAACAGAAAATAAAATAAAACTGGTTAGATATTGATTTTAAGACGTGTTGATGTTGTTTTAAGAAGCTTTTCAAGTTTATCCCAGTGAAAATGTAGAACAAAATGTATTCCAGTGAATATAGTACATGAAAAAGAGGTATGAATGCAGTGTATATTTGCATGTAACTGGTGGTAAAAAATAAAACATTTTGGAGAAATATCACAAGTGATCTTGACGAAAGTACTATAATTTCAGTGAAATACAATACAGTTAAAAATAATAAAAGTAAAATGAAAGAGAAGACATATAATTATATCGATACATGAATTAATTTCAATTACTACATAGTTGATGAACTTATGAAAATTGGGCTTGAAGTACCAGTTGCTTATGGATTTATGCATGTATGTATAATAATTGATACTCTGAAATGATGCTAAGAGCCTCTTATTCTTTATGTGGCACCTTGACCAATGTATGTGACCTAATCTTGGAGTACTTCCTGAAATTCTGGATGCTGTAAATTAAACATGTACACATTAACTTTAAACATGATGAGAGACCATGGGCTGATCTATGATGGGGCTCAATACAAATGAACTGAATTATGGCTGCTTTGTTTAACACTTCTAGTGATGCAGTTCCCGAGTTTCAGTGGTGCTTCTGATAGTAAGTATCAACTGGGATTACTCATTTGTTAATTCTTTTCCTTGTAGAATTACTTTTACTGTACAGTAGTGTGTCCTTCCTTTGACATATTAACTAGGCTTTCTCTCTCTTCAGAAGGGGAAGTATAGCTGCATTTATTGATTGATTTATAACATTTATTGGCTGTCCATCTTACTGCAACTCTAGGCAGTTGACAATCATAATAATTCCTGCCAAACAGGCAATAAATAGTAAAAATAGGGAGCGCTATATCAAACCCTGTTCCAATCAACAGCGGTGTCCCTCAAGGCAGTGTCCTAGGAACCACACTCTTTATACTCTATATAAATTACCTTTGCGATCACCTTATAAGCAACTATGTCCTCTTTGAGGATGACGTAAAACTATTCAACACCACTGACAATGCTTCTATCCTTCAAAGCGACCTTGATGATGTGTCTGAATGGTCAAACATCTGGCAACTCCAAATCTCGACCAACAAATGCTCTGTCCTACACATTGGTAAAAAAAATCAATACACCAAATACAAACTAGGTGGATATGACCTCGGTGATCTGTCAAGGACCTTGGAGTTCTCATATCAAATGACCTAAGCACCAGAGTTCACTGTAACAGCATTGCCAAAAAGGCATTAAGAGTTGTAAATCTAATCTTACGAAGCTTCTCCTCCGGAAATATCGAATTGCTAACTAGAGCATACAAAACTTTTGCCAGACCAACACTTGAATACAGCTCATCAGTCTGAAATCCGCACTGCATACCAGACATTAATACAATCAAGCGAGTACAGAAGTATTTCACGAGAAGAGTACTACACTCCTCTGCTCGAAACAGAATATCCTATATCACCAGGCTTGAGATTTTGGGCTTGGACAACCTTGAACTATGCCACCTACAGTTAGACTTAAGTATAGCACACAAAATTATTTGCTTCAATGTCCTATCAGTCAATGACTACTTCAGCTTCAACCGCAACAACACAAGAGCACACAACAGATACAAACTCAATGTAAAGCACTTCAAACTTGATTGCAGAAACTATGTCTTCAGCAACAAAGTGGTCAGTATCTGGAATGCACTACCTGAGTCTGTTGTTACATTCTCTAACCCCTACTCCTTTAAGGCTAGGTCCCACTGGCTGATGGACGCAAAACGTATGCAGAAAGGATACAGCGGATGAGCAAAATTTCAGGGGTGGCTCCATCCGTTTTCATCGACTCCAAAAAGTGGCAAAAATCTGAATAAACAGAACGGAAAAGAACGGACATGGATAGTATGTAAATGGATGTTCATCGGAAGCCTAGCAGATGAAAACGGTTGGAAGCGGATGACACCTCCAAAGGGGTTCCGGGGAGAATTTCAAAGCAGATGCATAGCGGAAGGGGAGGATGCATAGCGGATGAAGCGGATGCATCACGTACACCTATAGGAAACAAAGGGGATGCTGCACGGATGTATATCGAATGCAAACCGTTCACTGCACATGCGGGGGGTATGAATTGCGTCCACTCCATGGGTATAAAAGGGTGCAGCATGCACTCAGTAAGCATACAGGGGAAGATGTGTTGCCAGATACATCTTGCAGGAACACCATGGTTCATCAGTCAGGCAAGAAGAGGAAGTCCATGCCTTCTCGTTCAAGCCCTGGCAGGTGAAGAAGGGCAGAACCAGTATACTACCCCCTGGCACTGACTCTGAAGCTGCTGCTGCTGCTGTGGTGGACCAGCCCCAAGGCCTCAACTCCCTCAAAGCCCTGCTGCTGAAGGCCCTGCTGCTCAAGCCCCTGAAGGCCCTGCTTCTCAAGCCCCTGAAGGCCCTGAACAATCTCCAGAAGGCCCTGATGCTGAAGCCCCTGAAGGACCTGCTGAAGCTCCTGCCAGAGGGAGGAAGAGGCAAGGGAAGGAGAAGGGAGAGAGGAAACAGGACACTGTTTCTGAGGAGCATGAGGATGAGGTGCTGGAATGGCTGAGGGAGAATGAGTACCTCTGGAGAAAAGGCCACAGACTGTATC
>BHFT01014704.1:0-11352 GCA_004320025.1 Laticauda laticaudata | reverse complement strand
TGGAAGTGTAGGGCTTCATGAGGTAGGTTCTGAGGGAGAAGGCGTCATCCCCCACGATGAAGTAGGGCACATCTATTTTCTGCTGGAAACCAAAAATAGCTGCTAATTTCAATTTTTTAAAATTTTTTAGTATCACAAATTCTGGTTGTTCAGTACTTGGCTATCTTACAGAAATTATGAGCAGATGTTGAATTGCTGATTCTGGCACGTGCAATATTTATCTGCAATTTGTGGACAGCCACCCCTTCCTCTTCCTGTTACTTTAAACATCATTAGTTTCTCTGAACAAATTTACCTTTTCTTCCTCCAAATTAATAGCCAGTAGCTAAATTTCAGAAATACATTAAAACTAGAAAGAGTAAGAACATGTTTGGATTTTTTGTTGGGGCATAAGTAGAAGACAAAGGAGAAGAAAGTGGGGGGAGTGTGTGTTTGGACATACACATGTGTAAACATACACAGGGCAGTGTAGGAGAAAACATAAGGTTCAATTTAATTAGCATTCCTCAGTGTGCTCCAGTATATAATTGGACGAGAGCTTTTTCTCTTTTAAGTGTTACTACAGTATCTTGATTATAATTCCAACTCCAACAATTCCAACTGTAATAATGGCAGCAATCTCCAATAATTCTAGAAAATAAAAAAATGCTGAAATGACATTATTAATTCTGAATATTCACAATAAATATTATTAATGGAATAAAGAAAGCATAGGGGTATGAGTATGGTTTCTCCACAATATTTAAGGTACAAGTAATCCTTCACTTATGACTACAATGAAGCCCAAAATTCTTGTTACTAAGTGAGACAGTTATTTATTGAATTTTGCCCCATTTTATGAATTTTCTTGCCATAGTTGTTAAGTAAATCACTGCAATTGTTAAGTTAGTAACATGGTCGTTAAGTGAATCTGGCTCTCCCATTGACTTTGTTTGTAAGACGGTCACAAAAGTTGATAACATGACCACGGACATTGCAATCATCATAAATATGAGCCAGTTGTCAAGCATCCAAATGTTGATCACTTGACCATAGGAATGTTACAATGGTTGTAAGTGTGCAAAATGGTCATATCACTTTTTTCAGTGCTATTGTAACTTTCAATGGTCACTAAATGAGCTATTTTAAGTCAAAGACTACCTATACTTCTAGTAATGACCGGTGATCTCCCCATTAAAAGAAGATGATTAAGAGGAAGAAAAGGTGCTTTAAAATCACAATAAACTCTAGAGAAGGCACTGTCACAGAAATGTTAATTGGAGTAGCTTGAGACATTTAAAACATTTTCAATACTTCACCAACGTTCCCCCTTAGAATTTATTCCAAATATAACTTTTTGATAAAGGAAAATTCATGCAAATGGTTTTAAGAAAACCTAAGGGTCCCCAGCTAACTTGTTAATCAGTAAGAGCTTACCTATCATAAATCCGAATGTGTGCCGGAATGGCATTGATGAACCCCACCAGTTTCCTATTGGATGATACCCTGACACCACAGTGCCACTGCGGAAGCCAACCTGGAGTTCTAAGGGGCCTAAAAGAGTGAAAAAAGCATGAAAGAACAATTAGGTCTTCATTTTGACAGAATAAAATGAGTCCTTGACTTACAGCCATCGATTTAATAACCTTAATCCAAAGTTATGACACTGAACTAAATGAATTACCATCAATCCTCAGACTGTCGCAAGTATACCCACAGGCACATGATTAAAACTGAGGACCATGGCACGGTCCTGGGGGCAAGATATTACTATTTGCAACCTTTTTAGCCAGCTCCTAACAAAACAATGGGGGAAGCTGGATTTGCTTAATAACTTGCAGTGATCTACTTAATGATCAAGGCAAAAAAGGTTGTAAAATTGGGCATGACTCACCTAACAACTATCTTGCTTAACAATGGAAATTTTGGTCATTTTGGGTCCCAAATGGATCGTAAGTTGAGGCATCTGTACTGGAATACCTTTTTAAGCATGCACCAATATGAAAAAAACGAAATCTGGTAATTCCCGTCCTTTGCTGTCTAGCAAGAGAGATGAGGGGAAAAGGCCTGAGAAAGACGAACAGGCCACATGATATGCATACTGTCGTCCATCATAGTTTCCCTTCGAGTGTATATCAGAAACTGGGACTCACACTTCAAAAGGAATTTCCAGGAATAGTCAAATCCTACAACATTTATCATCATCTCACGATAATTTTCATTTAGCAGCATGTACAATCTCCTTTTAACTGGAAAAAAACGATAGAGGAAGCCATCAATTTATTGAATCAGCAGCTTTTTCATTTTGCCTCTGATTTTGAGCACTGACTTATCTTAAGAGAAACACTCTAGCTGGCAAATCAAACTCAATCAATGAACAGGTGGAGGGAACAGGAATTCTGAACCAGAAAGGAGAGCAACTGCGAAAGGCCTGTTTCATTATAAAGCATATATCTATTCCACCAGAGACATAAGCACAGAATTATCTATTCTTTTCCATCTCTCTTGGTTTCAATGGTAGCTTGATAGTTTAGTTATTCCTTCCACAGCCCATTTTTTGACTTGCTACTTATATGAATAACTTAGCTGAAGCCACCACAATGAGCTTTCTGACTGAGAGTAAATCCAGGTTTTCCACAGTCCCAGCCTTACACTATTATGCCCATGCTGCTCTCCATGTCTTAACGTAAGTTGATAAGATCACAATAAGATCCTATTGATTAAAGCTATTCTACGATGTTTCTCTCAAACAATAAGGCCTCTACCAATAGGAAGGCCCAGCAATGATTTCTAGGCTGAGCGTGAAATTAAGCCCACCCCAAAATGTAGGCTATTTAATTCCGATGCGTTTCCCTGCCATTTCTCCAAACATCCATTCGTTGGAACTACACGAGGTGAAGAAGAAATGGTAGGTGGAAGGGGGGGGGTGGGGGGGTGGAGAAAACTTGCCTGTTAGGAGTGCCTCTGCAGGTAGCCATAGACTAGAAATGCCCGATCTACTGATAGAAGTTTCCCAAGGTAGAAGCAACCTGCGGGGCAAGGTGGAGTGTGTGTGCGCTAGCCGGAGGCCGCTGTCTACTGGGCGATTGAAGTGGCTGGTGATTTGCCCTTGGGCGAGAGTTTTTCATCGCCAAAAGACACTGCTAATGGTGAGGGACAACGGCAGTCACGCCTCGCCCTGAAGCGTTGGGGACTCTGCCTTCAAGGCGAGCTTTTCGTTCAGCGATAGAAGCAGCCTAGCGGTTGAGGGAGTGTGTGTGTGCACTCACCAGAGGCTCGCTTCTACCGGCCAATCAAAGTGGCTGGTGACCGCCTTAGGGGAGTTCCATGCCCAAGATTACTGCCTAATGTTGAGGGGATACGGGCGTCACGCCTAGCCCTGAAGTCGTGCTGGGGACTCTGCCTTCATGGAGCTTTCGTCGGCCAAGTCAGAAATGGCCTCATGGAGAGGTAGCATTCGTAAGGACTATCTCCAGGTGGGGAGGAATAGCTGTGTGGGATGGGTCAGAATAGCTATTTTGGGATAGGTAATAGCTGTGGGATGGGAGGGATACCTTGGTGGAGGTAATAGCGTGGGAATAGATAAACCTCCAGTGCACAGCATAGGTGGGACTGTTATGGTCCACTCCTCCAGTGCCAACCTTAATGGCCCTTTATTATAATAATGAATGTAGAATTCATCCACACATGTCAATATAAACACAACTCTTTTTATTAAATGCCCTGTTCATTGTAGGCCCACCCACATACATGGCCCAATCTTCATCAGTGTGATGAACAGGCTGAAAGGAAGCATCCATTAATCGTCATTATTCATCCTGTCTTGTCACTTACCACTGCTCTCAGCTGGGAGTTGCCACGCAGTGTCTCAGGTGGTTGCGCTGCTTCTTCCCTTCACGTGAAGCTCTGTTGGCCTTTGCACATCCTTTAGTGTCTATCAGGTTTCGCCCTTGCCATCCATTCCCCAGGCTCTATGTCCCATTGCCTTGTTGGAGTCCACGAGCCTGTTCTGCAAGTCTGGGTAGGCGGTGCGCAT
This sequence comes from Laticauda laticaudata, assembly GCA_004320025.1. NCBI lineage: Eukaryota > Metazoa > Chordata > Lepidosauria > Squamata > Elapidae > Laticauda > Laticauda laticaudata. The sequence goes on along the minus strand of BHFT01014704.1, from coordinate 7,337 downwards.
GAGATTGTTGGCAGGATGCAGCCAAGCTTCCACGATCCTTCTCATGTCTGTGGGTGATGCTGCAGGTGATGAGAAGTACCTGGAACCTGTTGGCCAGGATGGCCAAAGGCTGTTCTCCACACTCCGCCTTTGCCCTGGACATCCCTGTAGTTGAAGATCTTCTCTCAGGTGAGGAGACTGGAATGTGTAGGGCCTACATGAGTAGGTTCTGAGGAGAAAGGCGTTCATCCCCCACGATGAAGTAGGCACCATTTGGCATGTCACTGGGCAGGGGGTCTGGATCTGGAGAAGCCCAGATTCGAGGGTTGCGTTCCAGCCGCCCTCCTCGAGTTGAACTGGCGTTGTATACCTAGGCATCTAAGCTGACCGTTTGCCTGAAGGCCATCGATGTACATGAACTTGCTACGTCAGCATCGACCCATGGGCGAAGAGGAATGAATGCTGAAGCTAAAGCCCTCTCTGCTCAGTTGAAATAGGTGACCCCGAACTTGGCCTCGGCGCTTGGCGGCACACCTGCTTCCCATCTATGGCTCCACGGTGTGGGAAGTATTCCACCTTCTGATACACTGACTCTGCACACTTCATTCCAGCCCTTTTCAGCTGGCAGGCGTCGCACTGGCGTCGCAGCTCCTCCAGGTATTTTTGATGATGGGCCTGCAACCTCTCTCTGATCCACAATTCTGGCTGATCGTGTTTGGGATGGCACCCCTCCAGGTGTACTGCCATGCTCCTGTACTCGGTCCCTTTTTCCTCTTTCCTTTTTCCACTGAGGCCAGGTGGCGCAGAGTCATGCCACTTCAGCCCAGGGTCCAAGGCTGGGCCGGAAGTTGCGTTGTTGCCTTGGTCAACTCTGATCTCAGCTGCGCAACAACTCTCATCAAACATGGCTGGTGCATCCTCATGAGTTCTGGAATGCACAAGAGTCATCGTTCCTACAGCTCCACCATCAGCTTTTTATAAGTCCCGTAACTCGCTCTTCTCGTGAATCCATCGTTCGGACCGCAGACACTTCTTGTGCCGCCTCCTTTTCTTCCTGTAGACACAGTGAAAGAGCCTGTAGGATGCTTTTGCACTGTTGGTAAACGATGGGCGGCTACCAAAAGGAGTGTTGACGATCCATGGTGGGAGAGACTAGATGCTACTGGAAGACGCAAAGTGCCAGATGCGAAGGGCTGCAGAAAAGGTCTGCACAAGCTGGGCTCTGACTGAAATGAGATCCTAGGTGACGTATCCTCCCCCTTTTTATAAGGAAATATAGGTTTTCCACTAGGTGTCTCTTTGCATTTCTCTAGGCATCCCTGCAGACAATCCTAAATATAGCGAGATAATGTCCCTAGTACGAAACGTTTTTTTCTGTTTTAATGCTTTGTATGCCGAACTGCCAATTCATGCTCTTCATCCTTTTCTACACTCCACTGCTACTAACGCTGCATGTCGTTCCCGTTCCGTTTCACTTCTCCCTGTGTCCGTTTTCCGCTGGGCGCGATGCAAGTTGCGCAGGATGCGCGAGTGGATGCCTAGTGATATAGTGGGAGCGTATACGGATGACAAACGGACAGGTATTAACGGATGTTTCCCCGTATGCGTAGCGGATGGTATAGACAGACGTGTTTGGAGTACGTTTTCCGCTCAAAAAGTTTTGTGCAGCTCAAAACTTTTTGAGCGGATGAAATGTCAGTAGACGGATGCTGGACGGATTGAGAGTGAAAAACGGACGCAGTGAGTACAGAACAGATGCATCGCGTTAATCAATGGATGGCAAATGTTTCTCTCCGTTTTACATCCTCTTTCTATACGTTGGTGCTGTGTGACAGGGGTTTTAGAATATCTCAGGCAATTCTCTTGAGAGTTCTTATCACCACCTTTTATGTCATCTTTATCTGTGTGAGAGTTCTTGAGCTAGGCCTAAACGGATCTCCCATCTTCCTTTGGCCCATTTCCTCACCCTCCTATTTGCTGGCTTTTAATTTGGGAAGGAAGTACTAAAGCACAAGACTTTTTCAGTTAAAAACCTGGAGAAGCAGCAAACACAATATCATAAAAATAGTATTCGGGACATTTTTTTCTTTTGTGTACACTAAACTTTTTTCCTTTTTTGTTGTTAGTGCTGGATGTATATTTTTGATTTGTTTTGTTTTGTTCGTTTTTCTGTTTTATATTTTATGATGAAACAAAGCAAATATATTAAAATCAGAAAAAAGTCAATCTCATTTCCTGCCCGTTTCTTATATAAGTTGCTGCTACCTCTGCTTTGTTATCAACCCACAGTAGCAAGATACTGAGCTTTCCCATCACACATAAAAACATGGGCACAGGGCTAAAAGTATATTTAGGGAAAGCCATTTTTCAGATTATTAGTTGGTGCTGCATTGTTGCTATTAAAGTGCTTACACTTAAATCTGTGAGCAAAGTAGGAGTGACAAATTGGAAAGAAGAAGAGAAATATGTAACTGCAATTTAAAAGTTGTTTTCTAGGTTAGAGGAAGAAACATGTTAATCTTACTCTTATCTTTGTCAGGTGGTGATAATGAGACTAGAACCAGTTTTTGCTCAGGCTAGAAAGCAGAAGACTGTAAATTCAAGTCTGGCTTTAGGAATAAAATCAGCTAGATAAATTTGGGCAAACCACTGCCCCAATCTTAGGCAGGATGAAATGACAATCTAATTCCAAAAAAACTTGCCATGAAAACTGCAGGGACTTGTCCAGACATACTCTTTTTTTGTTTGTTTATTTTGTTTTTTAATTTTTATTTTTTAAAACAAACATATAAAGACAAAAACATAACAACATAAATCCATCTTCCAATTATATACATGCAGTGTGTCATTTGGTTACAAATCTTTTGTGCTATTCTTTCATCATCCTTACTCACAAGTAATATAGATTCTCAAATTGTTGATCTAATATATGCTTATATATTTATCAATTGTTAATCATTCATTTGACTAAATTATTATTCCATCATTTTATACGAGATATTCTAGATGTTATTATAAATTTATATTATACATTTATCCAACGGTTATGTATTTTATATTATATTCGATATCAATCTATTAATTTTCTATTACAAAACTTAGTCTATTTCATTGCCATGTCTTNAAAATATCTCTGGTTTAAAGTCTATATGTTGTTTTATCATTTTTTCCAACCATGTGTGGATTTTAGTCCAATATTTATTTGCGTCTGAACGTCTACCACATATGGTAATATGAACCAGGTATCTGATGACATTTCCAACATTTGTCCAATTTGTTCTTAAACATTATGGCAATTCTCCAGACAGTCTCTTGAGAATCAAAATGATTTAATGGAAGGAATAAAAAACAACTGGTACTGTTTTTTTTACTACAGGACAGTGATTTGTTATTACCTGCTTCCAGGTTATATTTTAAAATTTCCCAGCCTATTTATAGGCCGAATATTCCATCGTAACCTTCATTCAAGCACTAACTAATCTTGACCCTACTTAATTGCTAAGTCTGAAAAAGAGTTAATTATGCACTTCTATCATAACAGTAATGGTGAAGATTTGGTATTTTCTCTACATCATCCATACTGAGAATATTATAAAATATACCAATCTAGAAATTCTGTGATGGACACAGCATCACAGATTTTTATCCAAAGTTTTCAAAATTATATCCAAGATACAAGTGTTGACATGTCTGAATCTAATTGAATTTGTATGCAACTCTTAGCATCAATGCTGTATAGAAAATTTGGGAAAGCATTATACGTGAGATCTGAGCAGGAAGTCAGGAAAGAGGAAATACTTTTTTTAAACCAAATTTAATGAGTATCTTTAAGGGAAGAAAGTTAAAAAAAAAACTGCAACATTTACAGAGAAATTGAGTCTGTTCTGAAATATAAATCTTTAAATATTTTTAAAAATATTTTACTATGCAAACAATTAATTCAATTTGAATTTCCAAACTGCTTTGATTTTAACAATTAATTTGAATGTATGAAGTGAGTCAGATCATTCTGTGATCACTAACAGCCAGAGAAAAATAGGGATAAGAAAAAAAAAAAGGCCAATCTCTCACTTTTGAAGGTTGCTCAATTTTAATCTCCTGGGAGTCAGAAGCAGAGTCTGATTTGGTGTCTCTGGAATTTGTTTTGCCTTTTTCTTGTTTCCTGCTTCTTTGTAGCCCACAATTCTCTTCCTGGGCTTCTGGCAAAAAAAGGAGAGAGAGAGAGACAACAATTTTCTGTAAGCCTTGAAAAGAAATAACCCATGAGCATGGATTAACCTTGTGTGTATTTAAAGAAAGAGATAAAATAGGTGCATTGAACTCTGCTAAATCTATTACATTCATTTTTCCTTAAACTATATGTCCAGTTTAAAAAAAAAACATAAGGCCAACAAACTTTTCAATTTTCTCCTCCTCATGTCCCCAATATCATCATGTTGCCTTCACAACACAGAAGCTTAAAGAATTAAAATGCAGAGAAAACTGGAAGACAGTGGCCGTTTATGAATGAGAAACTAAAGGCAGAAGTATAGATAGTCTCCAACTTACAACCATAATGGTACCTGCCCATTATGGTTCCATGTCATAATGGCCATTAAGTGAAGTGCCTCACTTAATGACCCCTGCCCCTGCTCTTCCAGTGCAATCATTAAACAAATGTATGGGTCGTTAAGTGGAGCATAGAGTGCCTCAGAGGTAGGGGAGTCCCTTGAAGGCCTAACGTAGGTCCAGGCTTGCTTGCTCGAGGCTTGTTCCAGCCCCAAAGCACCTGATCCTCTGCTCCCTTTCCCCCAGGGTTCCCCAGGCCTCAGTCTGCTTGCAAGTCAGCTATTCAGCAAGGCAAGGGAACCTGAAGCCAGACAGCACAAATGATAGCACATGAAGAGCAGTTACACCTTGTAGGCTGAGTCCTACTTTCCTTTTTTTTTTCCAAAGAGTTTTTTATTTTTATTTTTTACACATCTCTTTACATGAGCAATTCCATCTATCTTGTACAATATCACCACTTATCTTTAAATATTTCATATTTCAATTCAGTTCAATATCAGTATCATTTCATCTACACGTACATTTTCAATTCTTTATCCCCTATTATTTCCATTTTCAGCCTACTACCTATTTTATTTTAGGCTGAGTCCTACTTTCCATCAGGACACTGAAGGGCTTCCAAAGGCCACCCCCTGCCTTTCAGGATTCCCCAGGCCTCAGCTACCTCCCAAGCTGGCCACTCAGCCACATAAGGCAGCCCAAAGCTGGGCAGCAGAAGCGACTGCTTACACAGACAGCAATTACACCATCTAAGCTGAGGCTACTTAGTTTCCCATCCAGTCATCCAAGGGACTTGCAGAACTTGGCCTGCTCCTCACCAGCCCTAGGACCCATCAGCACCCAACTTAACCATTTTGCAGAGAGGAACTTGGCTGATGCGATGTGAGGCTCTGCTGCTGACCTCATGGTAACTTTGGGCTATTTTCTTTGCAAGTAGTACTTGGAGATTATAAAAAAAGCGAGAAGTCTCCAGGGAAGCTTTCTAGGCCCAAAACGGGCATGGGAAGTCCGGTGCCATCCCTCCCCCATGCCCCATTTTTCACTTCCAAGAGGCTCCAGGGAGGCTTTCTAGGGAGAAAGTAAGCCTTCAAGGGAGAAAGGAAGGAAGAAAGGAAGAGAAAGAAAGAGGGAAGGAGGGAGGGAAGAGAGAAAGAAAGGAAGGGAAGAGAGAAAGAGAGAAAGAGAGAAAGAAAGAAAGAAAGAAAGAAAGAAAGAAAGAAAGAAAGAAAGAAAGAAAGAAAAAAGGGAGAGAGGGAGGGAAAGGAAGGGAGAAAGAGAAAGAAAGAAAAAGAGGGAAGGAAGGGAGAAAGAAAGGGAGGAAAGGGAGAAAGAGGGAAGGGAAAGTGAATGAGATATGGATGGATGGATGGATGGATAGAGGGAGGAAGGGAAGGAGAGAGAAAGAGAGGAAGGAAGGACCACAAATCCTGGCACTAGATGCAGCTTCAGAGGATGCTTTGAAACAGTGCAACAATCCAGGGCTGGAAGGGACCTCAGAGGTCATCTAGTCCAACCCCCTGCTCCAAGAGCACTGTTAAAGTGAGTTTCTCTCTTTTGACTCACCCAGTTACATGACCATAGCCTTGCCCATCTAGTCACATGATCATATAGCCATGCCCACCAAGCCACACCCACAGAACTGGTAATAAAAAAAATGTGAATCCTACCACTGACAAAACTATAAGAAAAAGAAAAGTTAAGAACATGCAGGAAAAGAAAAAGGAATGAAAAGGAATAAAATAAAAGTGAGGGAGAAGATGACAAAAGCAATAATAAAGAAATAGTTTCCAAACTATTAGTGTAAGTTAATATAATAACTTTTTGTTCTCTTTGAAAATTTCCAATAAAATGTATTTCTCCAATAGCCTAACTGTTATCTATATAACTGTTATCTCCAAAAATCATATTTTCAATTCTGATTTAGCAAAAAGAAATATCAAATATCAGAAATATCAAATAAATAATTTATCATTGGGCGATTTACAAACAAAGCAAATATAAAAACTATAAAAAGCCCACTAGTTAAACCCAGTTTAATTGAATAAGTTTAATATTCAAATATAGAAAAATCCCATTATTCCAAATATATTTTAAACTAATGTTAATTACAAAGTTTCTAGATGTTAAACATATTTATAAATAAATGTTACAAATTGAGCTTTGGATTCTATTAATTTCTTCTGAGAATCTTCAATCTCTAGTCAATTTTACAATGCACTTTTTCAGAGAATATAATAGAAATAGAGTTGGAAGGGACCTTTTAGTTCTTCTCGTCCAACCTCCTGCTTGGACAGGAAACTCTACACCACTTCAGGCAATTGGTTACCCAACATCTTTTTAATAAATACCAGTGTGGGAGCATTCACAACTTCTGGAGGCAAGTTGTTCCACTGATTAACAATTCTAACTGTCAGGAAATTTCTCCTTAGTTCTAGGTTGCTTTTCTCCTTGATTATTTTCCACCCATTGCTTCTTGTCCTGTCCTTAGGTGCCCTGGACTTGGAGAATAGCTTGACTCCCTCTTCTTTGTGGCAATCCCCGAGATATTGGAACACTGCTATCATGTCTCCCCTAGTCCTTCTTTTCATTAGACTAGACAGTTCCAGCAACCTTTCTTTATATGTTTTAGCCTCCAGTCTACTTTGTTTCTCTTCTCTGCACTCTTTCTAGAGTCTCAACACCTTTTTTACATTGTGAAATTAGATCATTAGGAGAAGCGGAGCTAGTTAATGCAAGCCTATACAGAGACCTGGAAAACATGAAGCAATGGGCTGATAAATGGAGGGTGTCTTTTGAGCCAGCCAAGTGCA
>BHFT01014703.1:0-12635 GCA_004320025.1 Laticauda laticaudata | reverse complement strand
ATCAACGGATGACAAGTGTTTTTCTCCATTTTACATCCTCTTTCCATCCATTGGTGCAGTGTGACAGGGGCTTTAATAGTTGCAAAACAACAACAACAACTGATTGTTGCTACTCTTAAACACTTGAAATCATCAACCCTTTCTGACTGGTCTGTTTCCTTAACTGTGAGAGCAATGTTACATTTGAAATTCTCAAAATATGTTGATAAATATTTTTATTAGGTAAAATACATACATTAGTTAAATGTACTTGCTGAGATATTAGTAAAATTTGCTTGGAAGCTAAGCAGTATGAAAAATGCCTATAAAGATTATAAGCAAGGACACATAAGAATTGATACATGAAGATAATGGTAATATGATTTAGAGATTTTAAAAATAATTCAGCACATATAAAATAGAATGGGATGAAGTTATAGATGAAAAAATTACAAAAGAAATTAAATGAAACCCAACAAATTACATGAATGAAACTACAACCAAAAAAGCAAGTTAAATATCAGTTCGTTAAAAACAATTTAGAATAAATTTCAATATATTCACAATGAGGCTTATATTTTTCATGTTAGTGGTGGGGATGGATTTTTATAAAGAGCTTATCTGAACATAAAATTTTCTTAATTCCACAATTCCCAAAATATTACTAATGTTATAATAACACGCATGATACATACACACATACATGCATGATACATACCCACCCTCACACCTACCCACACATTATATATATATAATGATTTTAAAAGAAAATAATCTTATGTGAAAATAGGACAACAGAACCTAAGAATGGGGAAAAAGGAGGAATCAATGTAGATTAGTATTTATAGATTTATTTATCAATAATTGATGGTCATAGCATAAAAAGGAGATGAACATTTCAGAGGAAATTTAAGGTCATATAAAATATATTAAAATAACAAATAGATGTGGCAAAATGTGAAATTCAAATGGCTTCTTAGATATTGAAATGATTTTTATCAAAATAATATTGCCCATTCCTTCTCCATCAATATCCCATACCCAATCCTACACAGTTTTAAAGATTTCTCTAATCTGGAAGAACACTTTTTTTCACCAACTTCATCTCAAAAGTGTTACTTTCAAGATAAAACACAACCAATAATTCAGCCTGTCATTTTTGTTATAAGTTGTGCCACGGATATTACCACCAGTTCAGCATCTAGAGTACTTCATCCAATTTAGAGAACTGAAATTTTGAAAGGACATTAATAAGCCATAGTATGGCTAGAGGGCTTCAACCATAAAATCCTAAAGCAAAATAATAATAATCTATGAGAAACTGCTAGAGGTATTTGGAATGTCTAGTTGAGAAAAATACAGAAAATTATGATAGCTATGTTCCAGTATTTGAAGAACTGTTGTGTAGAACATGGGTCAGAGTTGTTCAGAGTTACTCCAGTTATTTTTGTTAAGACATCAGTAACATATGCTCATTATAAGAATGATTCTAAATAGAACAGGCTACCTTGGGACAATATGGACTCTTTTTTATTGGACATAAAAGGCTGGATGGCCATTAGTCACAGTTGTCTAATTGGGTATGTGTGGGGGTGTAGTCTAAATAATCACCAATTTTCCAATTCATATATGACTTGTTTCTATTATCTGTTTGGGTATGCCTTTTTTATACTTTAATGCTATATATTAAAGCTACATCATCCTTTCTTCCCCTTTATCAGTCTTCTTTCATTTTAATTTCTCTGGAGATAGAAAACTGAAGGTATTAAAGCCATTAATTGCAACTTAGACTGTGTTTTCAGAAGCAGAGTTCCAACAGATGACCATGTCCGAAGTACTTGCATGTTCAAAAACCTTCTTGAAATCAATTCCCAGCAGACATTTTGAAATCTTGCTATCCTCAGCATATAGACAATGCCTGGCAAGTAATTAATACATCAGATACAAGCTTTCTTCAATCAATACTGTCTAGCCAAGTTTTTAACAAAATTATAAAAATAAAAGCAATTTATCCAATCAGGTAAAAAATGTATCCTATCATAGTTGCTACAATTCATTACAAAAGTAACTACAGTCCATACCTTTTCATCAAAAGCATTTGGGATGTTGAGATAAAATCAGATATATTTGTTTCTATATGTATACCTATGTTAATACTTAAAATTATCTAATGAAATAAATTTTGACTTCTAAGTTCTTAATTCTTTTGTTTTCTTGGAGCAGAAATATTACAGCATCTGCCATATAAAGAAGTGTAAAGCATGAAAGAAGAAAAGAAAAAAAATCGCACATCATTGAATTCAATTTGTCTTATATTTAAAAACCTTTCTCAGATATTTATCAATAAAGGACTCTGATAATGAACTATCACATTATTCAACTTCAATAATATAAATTTGGTATCATATACATAATTCCAACCAATTGTTTTTGTCCAGCTGCTATATACTGTATATTACAAAACTATTCCAAACAATTGATAAGATTGTTTTGGGAATATAATTAATACAATTATAATATAATTAATATAATTATAATTAATGCACTATGAACAGATATCAGAAAAGTTAATTATGGATGAAGGGAAAAGTTATTACTAGCGGAAGAGTAAGTTTGGTTGTGAGTGGCATGACAAGACTCCTAAAATAATGTGGTTTGCCAAAGAATGAATAAGATCAAACTAGAAGATCAGAAGGCTCCTGAACAATATTTTGCATCGTCACCTTTTCTCTTTAGCACATGTCCGTAACTGAACAGACCAACTATGGCAGCAATATGTACGGAATACAATATATACGGTAGCAACCACGGTTGTAAATGACTTAAACTTTCTGAAGCTTCACTAAATCTCTTCTTTTTAAAAGTATCCTGTCAGTCTGAAATATGTTTTGAGCTGCTGTTTTGCCCCTTACCTAATCCATGTAGACACAATTACGACTTCAAATACGACTTCAGCAATAGAGTGGTCAATGTCTGGAATGCACTACCTGACTCTGTGGTTTCTTCCCCAAACCCCAAAAACTTTAACCTTAGACTGTCTACTGTTGACCTCATCCCATTTCTAAGAGGTCTGTAAGGGGCATGCATAAGTGCACCAATATGCCCACCCTCCCTGTCATAATGTTCCCTTTTATTCGTATCCATTTCATGTATTCATAATCATGTTTATATTTATATTTGTTATCTAATACATGCTTGACAAAATAAACAAACAAATAAATAAATAAAATTATAAAAATAACCAAATTGTGAATGTGCAAAAAACAAGGCCAAATGAGCACAAATAAGAACCTAAGTTAGGACTTACTTTACGGTGATAAGGGTAGTGAACCATAATTACTCTCTGCCCTTATTGCATCTGCTGGAAGCTGACCAGTGGCTCTATTTTGGATAAGCCTTGGATAAAGAAGTGTCAGGTGACCCCTTGAAGAGTTGTGGCATATTCTTGGTATCTGTCAGGTGAATTACTCAAAGCTGGATTCTGGTTGGGAAGAGCCTTTGGGGATGATGGAGATATATCTGAGCCTTGTTATCTGGCTCAGGTATATCTTTCAAATTAGCTCCTGCTAAGGAAATGGTTATAGGCCTTTGGCCTTTGGGCTCAACTTCTTGCAAGCTGAATTATGCCTTATCTGTGCTCATTAAGAGGGCATTTTAACTATGCAGGGGCTGTATTCCATTGCCAGAAGTAACTTTTGCATCTGGTTTGAAATTATATGAAATTCTGTTCTTGTCTTTTCCTCCTTTGATTTTTTTTATCTCAGTTGTTCCTGACCAAATCTCTTTCTCATCTTTTATAATGTGATATTGAATTATGAACTGTCTTCTCAGATTATGCTTTCTTCTCAGCCTTTAATAAGCTATCATGCTCACACATGCTGTTTGCTCCTGCTTTCACAACTCATCTGTTGCCTCCTACCATCTATCGGCTGCTATATTTTCAGAAAAGTGTGCTTTACAAGCTGTTCTTTACAAGCCCTGCTGTAAATGTACTGCTCCCCAAAACTCCACTCCATTCATGACAAATAGTGTGTATTCCTGCCCAGCACCTTCTAATACTCTTCTTAAAATAACTGGTAATCAATCTCAAAGTAATTGCAAGTAAAAAAAAAATTAAACCGACTAACGACAGCTTGCTTAAAGATTCTGCAAAATTTGTTCACTGCAAACAGTTCCACAGATAAGGTCAATTTGAAAAAAATATTATTGTATTCCAAATTTATAAAGGCAATCCTTGCAATTCCAAGATGCATCAAGAATGTTTTTTTCTTTTCTTTTCTTTTCTTTTCTTTTCTTTTCTTTTCTTTTCTTTTCTTTTCTTTTCTTTACTTTTCTTTTCTTTCTTTCTTTTTTTTTTTACAGTTAGAGAGATTTGGTTTCTATGAATGCCAGAGCCTGTTTCTATCTCCTTCATTTCTGGTTGAAATTATTATTATTCTTTTTATCCCATGAGTCTGGCTCTATTGGTTCTCGGTGATCATTTTAAATCAACCTGACTAATAAAAGTTAATAGCAAACCCTTTAGGGTTTGTACTTAGCACTTAGTACTAGATAGTTAGTACTTAGGACTTTCTTTGGAAAGTCTCGATCCATTAGGGCTTGAACATGCCAGGAGTAATCTTAAAGAATACAACTGTGATATTGATTTTCAAATCAGTTTAAACCTGGTATCCAACCCTATAGTTTATGGATTCTTCTCTTAAGGCCCTGTCCCACTGGCTGACAGACGCAAAACGTATGCATAAAGGACACAGCGGATGAGCAAAATTTCAGGGGTGGCTCCATCGCCAGTTGTCATCCGCTCCAAAAAGTGGTGAAAATTTGCATAAACAGAACGAAAAGAACGGAAAAGAACGGAAAAAGAACGGACGTGGGTAGGATGTAGCGGGGATGTTAAATGGATGTTTGTAGGAAGCCTAGCAGATGACAGTGGATAGAAGCGGATGACACATCTGCAGGGGTTCCGGGGGAGAATTGTGAAGTGGATGCCATAGCGGAAGGGTCAGATGCATAGTGGATGACGCGGATGCATCACGGACGCCTATAGGAAGCAAAGGCGATGCGAATAGCAGATGTATATCGGATACAAAAGCATTCACTGCGCATGTGGGGAGTATGAATTGCATCAGCTCTGTGGATATAAAAGGAAGCAGCTCGCACGCAGTCAGCATTCAGAGGAAAGACGTGCTGCACAAACTTCTTCAAAAGAACACCATGGTTCGTCAGTCAGGGAAGAAGAGAAAACCGGTGTCTACTCGTGCCAGCCTTGGCAAGAAGGCCAGAACGCAGCATCCCACCCCCTGGCAACTGACTCTGAAAGCTGCTGGTGCTTGCTGGTGCTGCTGGTGTTGCTGCTGGTGGTGCTTCTCTACTGCTGGTGCTGCTGGTGCTGGTGGTGCTGGTGCTGGTGCTGCTGGTGCTGCTGGTGCTGTTGGTGCTGCTGGGTTGCTTCTGGTGCTGCTGCTGGTGCTACTGCTGGTTGCTGCTGGTGCTGCTGGTGCTGCTATTGGTGCTGGTGGTGGTGCTGCTACTGCGATTGCTACTGCTACTGCTGCTGCTGTGGTGGACCAGCCCCAGGCCCTCAAAGCCCTGCTGCTGAAGGCCCTGCTGCTCAAGCCCTTGAAGCCCCGCTGCTGAAGCCCCTGCCAGAGGGAGGAAGAGGCAAGGGAAGGAAGAAAGGGAGAGAGGAAACAGTCACCGATTTCCAAAGGAGCATGAGGAGGAGGTGCTGGAAATGGCTGAGGGAGAATGAGTACCTGTGGAGAAAAGGGCCACAAGACTCTATCGCGACACCAAGAAGAAACAGGCAGCTTGGAGAAACGAGGCAGAGAGCCTGGGCTACACTGCAGATGTACTCCTGGGATGTGGAAGCACATGCACACTTGGTATGGCAAAGTACACCTCAAAAAAATCTGGCTGGGCCGCTGTCAAGCTCACTGACCAGCAAATGTACATCATGGCCAAGTGCAGCTCCCTGGAGGGTGAGGTCCGCCACCCAGGAGGAGCCCCTCTGAGACCCCTCTCCTTCAGAGGGCCCCACGGCAGAGAGACCCCCGACATCTGCACTCCCCATGCCGGTGGAATTGAAGGGATGATGCCCTGCTGTCACAAATGGAGGAAGAAGTGGCAGCCACCAGAGACCAATGCACCCCCACCCCCAGCTCCACAGGATACAGCAGAGAGGCAGACTGGAGGGCCAGAACCACAGTGTCCTGTTGGAGATCAGGGACACAATGAAGACGCAGCACAGAACTGCTCTCTCAGCTGTCCACTTTGGACAGAGGATCCTCCAGCCACCACATTTGATCACCAATGTGAGCCACACTATGCCCGAGGCACAGTACCAGGTGATGAAGGAAAAAGATCACAGCACTTCTGCACAACCCTCAAGGCCCAGCTGAACCTACTCCAATGCAGTGCAGGTCCTCCACCCCAGGCAATCGCACAGCCCTTCCACAGCTTTCAATAGCCCCTTGCCTACCAAGGCGACGAGTACCAGACTTCCCCACAGCAAAAAACAGACGCTTCCCAGTCCAGGCCCAGGTTCATCGCACGACACAGACGCCAACCGCCTCGCCCAGCTGCAGACCAGACAGCCCCACTACACTCCTCCTTCCTCCACCCAACAGCCAAGCCTGTCAAAGGACAATCTGTCATCAGTCTTGGTCCTTGACATCCCAGGTACTTGATGAAGGACCTCTCAACCTCACGGGGACTGAGTCAGCTCTCTGAGAGCTTCCTGAACACACGCATCCCCTGTTGTACTCTTGGGGCCAAGCACCCCAATGGTGCCTCAGACCCAGCACTCAAGCCACAGTCACCTCCACAGTCCCTGCCCACTTAACAGCTGAGACCAATGGGCATGATTCAGAGTGACTGAGAGTAGTGCAGAGACTGAGTTGTTACATTGTTCACTTTATCTTTGCTTAAGATTCTTTACTTGGTTATTTTTGCTTTTTTTAGAAGTCATACAGTTTACTTCAGATAGTTATTAATAAAGGTTATCTTTGCTTAACACACTTGGTTCATTTTTTTACTTAATTAATGTGTTGGTGAAAACTTTGAAAAAATGGTTAAACCTTTGCATGCTTGTGGGATAGGTAAGGATAGTTGTGGGATAGATAAGGATAGTTTGTGGGATAGATAAGGATACTTGTGGGATAGATAAACCACCAGTGCAAATATAGTGGGACTGTATTGTCCACCTCCCAGCTGCCACACATATGGACCTTTTGTATCAATAACAATTTATTCATTGATCAACACATTTCATAATAAACAAAGCCCTATTCATTGTAGGGCCACTCAACAATACATGGCACAATCTCACCAGTGTTATGCAACAGCTTCAAGGAAGCATCCATTAACCATCTTATCATCCTGTCTTGCCACTCCATTGCTCCAGCTGGGGAGTTGCACAGTGTCTCAGGAGGTTGCGTTGCTTCTTCCCTTCACGTGAAAGCTCTGTTGGGGCCTTGTACATCCACAGTGGTCTATCAGGTTTCGTTCTTGCCTCCATTCACCAGGATCCATGTCCCCTTTCCCTTGTTGACGGTCGACAAGTCTGTTCTGCAAACAGGGTAGTGGGTGCGCATGATGTGTGTTGCAGGATGTTAGCAAGCTTCCTTTGATGCTCCTCACAGTCTCTGGGTCATTGTTCCATGGTGGTGAAAGTATCTGGAAAAGTTGGCCAGGATGCCAAGGCGTTGTCCACCACCCGTCTTGCCCTGGACAGTCTGTAGTTGAAGATCCTCTCTTCATGGGTGAGGTATCTTGAAGTGTAGGGGCTTCATGAGGTAGGTTCTGAGGGAGAAAACATCATCACCAATGATGAAGTAGGCGCACATCTTGTGTGTCATTGGGTAGGGGGTCTGGATCTGGAAAACCCATGAGGAGGTTGTGTTCGAGTCCATCCTTGAGCTCACTGGCATTGTATACCTGGCTATCTGAAGCTGACCTGTTGCCTGAAGCATTGATGTGGATGAACTTGTAGTCAGCATCAACCATGGCAAAGAGGATGATACTGAAGAAGCCCTTGTTAGTTGAAATAAGTGGACCCTGAGTTGGCTGGAGCTTTGCAGGCCACGTGCTTCCCATCTATGGCTCCAACGGAGTGGGGAAAGTTCCACTCTGATACCACTCTTCTGCCAGTTTTCCTCCAGCCTTGTTTAGTGGTGGGCACTTGAGGAGCTCCTCCACGTATTCTTCGATGATGGCCTGCACCACTTCTCTGACTACTTTGCTGATGCTGTTTTGTGGCACCCTCCATGGCATACTGCATGTTTTGTATGTGGTTCCAGAGGCCAGGTGGCGCAGAGTCAGTGCCACCTTCAGTCCAGGGTCCAGGTTGGGACGGAAGTTGGTGCTGACTTGGTCAACCTGGTCTCAGATTCTCTACAATTTCATCAAACATGGCTGGTGGCATCCTCATGAAGTGCTAGAATGCACGAGGGTCTTCATTTCCTCAGCTCCACCAATCAACTGGTCATACAGTCCAAACTCCATTCTTCTCACGATCCATCCTCGGACTCACACAGCTCTTGGACGTCTCCTTTTCTCATTGTTATATAAAAGGTGAAACAGTCTGAACAGGGTTTGGTTCTGGTGATGAATGATCGCAGCTTCCGTACGGATTGTGTCATGATCCATGGTGGAGAACAATGGATGATGTGGAAGAGCAAGACCAAGGGTGATGAGGTCTGTACACACACGGCTGCTGGACTCATACTGAGATCCAGGTGATTTTCTCCTCCCTTTTTATAGGAAATATCAGTTTTCCCACAAGGAGTCCTTCTACATACTCTAGACATACTCCAGACATCCTAAATATCTGAGATACATCCCAGATACAAATGTTTGTCCGTTTTAATCCTTTATATACGAGATGCATTCGCTTACATCCTTTCTATTTCCGTGCTACTAATGCTGTGCAGACGTTCCATGTACCTTTCGTTTCCTCCCTCTTTCCATTTTCAGCTGCAGCAGATGTGAGTTGCGAGGATGTCCAGAGGATGCCGAGAGGATACAGAAGATGTTTAACAGATGATAACGGACATAGAACGTTTGTTGCCCGTATATGTCACGGATGTACATTGTATGCAGCGGAAAGTTCAGCCGTTCAAAAAGTTTTGTGCAGCTCAAAACTTCTTGGGTGGATGAAATCTCAGTGGACAGATTGCTGGAGGGATAGAGTGTATGAAACACGTATGCAGTGAGTACACAACGGATGCATTGTGTTTTCCAACGGATGGCAAGCTTTTTTTAACGTTTTACATCCTCTTTGCATCCGTTGGTGCACTGGGACATGGGCTTTATGGACAAATACTATTGCCTTTTATCTCACTTCAATTCCCTTCAATTCTCATTTTGAAATTTTGCTGACAATCACTTTGGCTGGCTTGGATGCTCTATTCTTGGTAGTTCTTGGTAGGACAGATATAAAAGCATCCCTTTTTAGCTGTGCTGTAGAATCCCTAAGCCATATGCTTCTCTGTTGATCTCTCTATAGGGAATCAATGAAGATATATATTTATCTAATTTTGAAGAACTACCTTGATAGAGAGCTCAATGGCTATCTGTTATTGCTTCTGTCTCATCAGGACGCAATTTGGTGCTTTTTTTCATTATTTTATTCATCTTATCTCCAGTTGATGTTTAGCATGCTTTGGGTAATTCCCACTGCCATTTGTACTACAGTTAGAGGTAGTCCTTGACTTATGATTAGTCACTTAGTGACTCTTCAAAATTACGATCAACCCGAAAAAAGGTACTTATGACCTAGGTCTGAAGTTTAAATGACCCTTCCCCTTAGTCATATGACTGCGATTCACAATGTTTTTTGGGGGGGAAATCGGCATTTACTTCCAGTTTCCAGCAAATAATGCCCCATAGTGAATGATGGGTTTACTTAACAATTGTGGCATTCATGTAATGACTACTGTGTTCACATTACAATTGCCATGTTTGCTTAACAATCTCTGCAAAAAATCATAAATCCCAACCTAAGTATTTTATTGTTGTCATTTTTGGCCCACAGGCCATAATAAAGGTTTAGATTTGATTTGCCTACATTTCAGCTGCTATTTTGTTCTATTCATTGTAATTCTGGATCAAAGATCCTGTGCTTTGATAGTTTTTTTTCTTTTTCCAATGTCAGGAGCACTATTGGTGTAAATTCCAGAATCTCCAATCTGTTCCACTTTTTTGTTTTCAGAAGGAATGGGATTTGTCTAACAATGTAAGAGTTGCCAAAAGGACTGAAAATTAATATTCAGCTATTTTTTTCAAAAAAAATCTAACCATGTCTTCTTTCAATTCTTAGCAATCCTTCCTCCAGCCAATGAGCTTCATTAGACATCATCTATTCAAAGCAGCTATTATAAGAAATTGGACTGCCTTCTTTCAGATTTGGTATAATAAATATCTGCCTAACATGAGCCCTATAGAGGAGTTGATCCAGAGGTTTGGCCTCAGTCAGGTGCACAGCAGCTAGAATATATTATGTTGTCTTCTGCACATTATTTGTAGATAATGGATAAACAGTTACAAATGGCTTCTTTAAATATGGAGGGTGTGCAAGATTGATAAGTGCATTGTCTTTAATGTCATATTTCATGTCTATTGAGAGCCACAAATCAAGAATGCATATAGTAATTAACAAAAAGCTTAAGCAAAAGAAATCAGTAGGGACATTTTTAGTTAGATTAGTACGTACAATTCAAAGATTTTCTTTGTCTCTGTGATCTAAATTAGTAATGGTTTGTGTTTATGTGTTCATATTAAGCCTGGTGAATGTGACAACTTGGTGACTAAGAATCATTGATAGTTGCTTAAATAGTCGCTTGGAAGCAAATTTGAATTCTCAGTAAGGACTAAATAACTCAAGACCCATTGGGTCATCATTTCAGAAATATTTACTTACCTTAACACATCAACATGGTGACCGTAGGTAAGGAAAAATTCAGGACAAGGGGGAACAATTTCTGACTTCCTGATGACTTCCCCAATGAGCTTGCTTGTGGGAAGTTTATAGAGGGAAACTCAATGGGGGAATCAGTGATAATGTGTAATAGGTACATTGATGTATGCTGCACCCTCATCCATCTTTCCTGATCTTCATTATAGCAATAGCACTTAGACTTATATACCACCTTATAGTACTTTACAGCCCTCTCAAACAGTTTACAAAATCAGCATATTGCCCTCAACAATTTGGGTCCTCATTTTACCCACCTCAGAGGGATGGAAGGCTGATTCAACCTTGAGCCTGGTGAGATTCGATCTGCCAAATTGCAGAGGGAGTAGCTTGCAGTAATCACTGTGCCACAGAGGCTCCATTATACCTCTTAACCTTAACTTTATGCAATTTTCCTGACACATGTTGTACTTTTCGTGCACTCCCTTGCTCCCTCCCCCACCTGGAAGCAGCCACTTACCTGTCTGCTGACTTTGGTCTTGAAATTTCCTGCCAGTGTCCCCACTGCTTAATGGGAAGTTTGCTTGAAGTATTGGCAAACACAAACAAGTTTAAATTTCCTGCTAGCTTGCCCAGTGACCTGCAGGAAAGTGCCAGGAATAGTTGAAATATGACTATTTTACTATGGCTCAGTAAAACTTAATTTTCAATTGTACAGAAGTCATGGGTCCTGGATTTTGGATGCATTCTGTAAGTAAATAATTTGAGATACCTTGATTGAAAAAAATGTTATCTTACAATCACTATTTTGCCCAAGTGAAGGTTAAAAACAGATAAATAGATACAAGGGTTGTAGTACTACATAGATAAAGGCCATAAAGTACAATAGGATTTAATTCTGACGACACACACACCATTTCAGAACATGAATATTTGAAATGATTTATTTGAAAAGGATGATATTTGTTTAAACATTAGTAAAATTACTTTTTATATGCATTTTGGGGGCCTATTTAACTAGTTGATAAATATATAAATGAGTATGGACATATATCTTTTAAATTTTGCTAATATTTCTCTCTCTCTCTCTCTCCCTCCCTCTCTCTCTCTCTCTCTCTCTCTCTGTATGTGTGAAATTGTGTTTTTCAATTGTATCTTTTTTCCCATGCAACAACTTTTCTTATTTTTTTAAATAAGCTGATAACTAAAAAGAAAATAACTTGAGAACATCATACACATACTCACTATCTGAACTGAAATTTTTTGGCCATTATATTTATTTATATTTCTCTTGAACTTTTCCAAGTTATTTAAACCAAAACATATATTTTCTATAGACTATACTTGAAAACAAATCCCAATATTGTGAGTCACTAGGTCATTTGTTTCCAACTAAAGACAAAGCTTTGAAAAAACCCAAGACTGAACAACAAAGTATCAGAAGAAGGGGTGGGATTCTACCAGTTCACTAGACTGGTTGTTAACATTCAAAACAGTTTGGAGAATTGGTTGTTAAGCCCCTGTCACACTGCACCAACGGATGGAAAGAGGATGTAAAATGGAGAAAAATACTTGCCATCTGTTGGTTAACGCGATGCTTCCGTTCTGCACTCACTGCCTCCGTTTTGCTTCCTCTCTATCCGTCCAGAATCTGTCTATTGACATTTCATCTGCTCAGAGGGTTTTGAGCTGCTCAAAACTTTTGAGTGGAAAATGTATCCAATGTGTCCGTTCTGCATCC
>BHFT01014702.1:0-10118 GCA_004320025.1 Laticauda laticaudata | reverse complement strand
AAATCGATATGTATTAGATCATTGTAGTTGTCTGTGGTTTGACTAGGAAGTACTGAGCTTGATCCATGTACCTGTGTAACATATATAGTAGCTTCCAATAATATAGGGTATCTGACTGGGAAAAGCTATTTTTTGCTCGTGACTTTTGTCATGCAAAATAGCACTGAGCCCTGGTTTAGCTACCTGGGAAGATTTGTGATTTATTGAAAATTCCTTTTAAAAAACCTCAGTCTCCAACTGATTTGGTTTTTCTGGATTTATTTTCTTAGTTCTGTTATCAAATGGAACTATACTCAAACACAATTTGTAAGATACATGTTTTAAATGATTAAGTTTTTAATAATCCCTTTATAAAGATAAAGCTTCTATTTTATTCTATTCTATTCTGTTTTGTTCTATTCTATTCTACTCTAATCTCATTCTATTCTTTCCTAATTTCATTCTATTCTATTCTATTTTTCCTAATTTTATTCTATTCTATTCTATTCTCTATTCTATCCATTTCACTCCATTCCATTCCATTCTCTAATCTAGTCTAGTCCATTCCCATATGTGCTGAATCAGGAAAAAGACATTTAAAATGATGGATTTGTTGAATACTTTTAAAAAAATTACAATCCCATTATTGCTGAAGGAATAGAGCTGAATATATCTGAACAAGCGTTGACCATATTCTGTTTGATGAGCCAGGAAATATGCCTCACTCCTGGTCTTTCCTATCTCTTAATACTCCACACAGCCCAAATTAAAATATTTCAAAGGACATCCTGTGCTTTCATTTCCAGCTGACTCCCCTGCCCCATTTGTTAAAGTGGGGAGTGCCACATTTTCATTACCAAGAGACAGACAGCAAAAACTGTTGCCTAAAAATCCAGCAGACAGATGCATTAACTCCGGTAATCCTTTCCCGTGGTTTAGGAGACGCCACCCTGATTTATTAATTAAACCCAGTTATCTGATGGCTACTTTGAATTAAGCATTTCCTTGTAATGGTTGTAATGAAGGCTCATTCATTAGTAAATGTTTCCATTACATTTGAGCTGAAGTGCTGCTGTTGGGATCAGAGGCTGTGATAGAAGGAAGAGGCAGATACCAAACATATAAACGAGTTAGGGAGTGAGTAAAAATCTTGATCCTATTAGGAATAAGGTCTCTTGCTATGACTGTCAGCTTCTCCATGAATCTTCTGCATGGCTTTAATTTCTCCCAGTTGGTTCTCTTGTGCAATATGCAGAGAGTAATACCAGTTAATTCTAAACACTTGCTTTAGGGATCAAAATAAGAGCATTCATTGAGCAAAATCATAATAAAATTACATTACATTCACTTGTTGAAACACAAATGCTGGGTTCATGGCAATCCACAACGTAGGTTGTTTGGCCTTCATTGTGTTGTACAAGCCCTTTCACTATCCTTTGCAACCCCTGGTTTATGACTTAGAGTTCAGGAATGATGGACAACCCATCATTTGCCCCAAGCGCACATTTATTCCCCTGAGGGCCACAACTCTGGAGAATTTTTTTTCCCCATGTATCGTTACAAAAGTTTTTCAATGAATCAGAAAGGATTTCAGGAAAGGTATAATTTGTTTGTTTGTTTAAACATATGACTCAATAAATAAAAAAACAAGCCATAAACATCACAAGAAAATAATGTGATATATGACTAAACATAAATGAGATTAAATGGTTTTGTTTTATTGTGATTCAGAGTTACTTGCGAAAACAGCTGCTCCATTTCACTTTGGACTTGAAGGAAAATGAAAGTGTTTTCAATTCATCAGAACATAGATAGATAGATAGATAGATAGATAGATAGATAGATAGATAGATAAGGTAGACAGGTGGTAGACATAAATAGATATTAAGATCGGACTCAAAAGTATATAATCTACTAAAGCCCTTAAGAACTGGCCAAACTCTGCTTTTCATTCCTCTCCTGGCTAATCAGAAAGATGCTTTTCCTCTCCTCTCCTCTCCTCTCCTCCCCTCCCCTTCTACCTCTCCTTCCCCTCCCCTCTCCTTCTACTCCCTTCCTTTCCTGTCCTCCTTTCCTTTCCTTTACCTTTCCTTCCTTATCCTTTCCCTCTCCCCTTCCCTGTCTCTCCATAAATCTCCACTCATCTCTATTCTTCCCTCCTATTCCCACCTCCCAACTGCTCACTTCCTCCCCTCCTATTTCTCCTTTCCTCTCCTCCTTCCCCTCCCCTCTCCTCTCCTCCCTCCCTTCCTTGCCCCTCCCCTCTACCTCTCCTTTCCTCCCCTTCCCCCTCCCTCCCCTTCCCTCCCTTTCCATTCTCCTCCCCTTCCCATTTCTCTGCATCTTTAGTCTTCCCAAGAGGTTACAGGTGTTGTTTGTCAGAGAAGCAGATTATTTTAACATACAATATAATTGTATACAATAAAGAGTGGGGGAGGAAATATATTTTACATGCAATAAATAATATTTTATAGGCTTTTCTTTGGCTGGCAGAAGAAAATCAGATTTGCTGAAGGTTTGGTCAAAGCACAGCAAATCCTTGGAGGATTTGCAGCCACTTAATTTCTTGTGCAGATAGGAAAACTACTTTGTAAACAATTGCATTGATGCCTGCTTTAACCCACTTAAGAATATTACACTTTTTAAATAGGTACCATTAAACTTTAATTATCTTCCAAGTGGATTTGCACAGCCTAACTGCAGATTAAGCTTGGAGAAATTTAGCTAAAATGACAGTTATGTTGAATGTCAGAAATGTGCCTCAGAAGTCATTTCAACTCTGTGCAGTCTTGGTCTAGTGTGATCTAATCCTGGTTTGTTGAATAAGCCATAATAGTTAGGATTCTAAAAGATGATAAGATATAAATTGTGGTTTTCAATGAACTTGGTTAACCCCACATGTTAAGTGATACTTTTTAAAAGCAATTGATGCTATAATGAATAATCCACACTCAGTTCAGATTCTTCTCCGTAGCCCTAGAAAGTGGTGTTTTTTTTAAAAATCTGCCATGGACTGATATATAAGCATGAAATATATAAATATTAATAAATAAGCATGAAATAAATATATTTATTTAAATAAGCATGAAATATATCTTCATTTGTGTATTATGGGCGTGCAAACAAGATATAATTTGAATTTGCAATTAGATTGAAATAGTTGGCTGGATTTGAATTTGTAATTCAGTTTCAAGAAGCAAGTCAAATGTTAAAAATCCATTCCATTAGTTGACAAAAGTGTGTTCTGGTATGTGTCAAAACCAACTGACGGGGGGGCTAGTTTGATTCTGTCTGAAGATTCTGTTTCAAACAGACAAAGCCATTAATTCACCTTTAAACCAAAGCTTTGAATCCGAGTTCCACAGGGCAGTATAACATCTAACAAATGCCGATTCACAATGGTTGTGAGCACAGCTGGAATTGCCTTGTTCACAGATGTGCACTCACATTCAAAGTTACAGATATGAAATGAATTTCTCGACAAACAGCCGGTTCATTTGGCAATTGGCTCCCTCTGCTGATTTAATGGTTAAACAGCTGTGCTGTATTCTGGAAAAAAAATGTGATCAAAACTTTGGTCTATAAAAAGTGCAACTCCAAACAATCAAATCCAATCTCATTTCTGTTTGATTTCTTCACTGATTTCATAACATTAATTTCACGGACTTGGGAGTGATTGGTAACATTCAAACAAATTGTTTTCCTCAGGCAGAAAACACAATGCATCCAGCTTCAATGATATGATTGTGTATGTGTGTGTGTGTGTGTATCATTTTCATTTTTTACTTATTAAATTTATATGTCATCTATCTCACTACCCACTACATCAGGGATCACCAACCTTTTGGACTTTAAGGACCACCAAACTCATAATTTGAAATCCTGCAGACCATTAATATGAATTTTGACTGACGGTGGCTTGCTTACGTTGGTAGGAAAGTCGGTCCCATATTCCAGAGTTGCAATAGTCATAGGACTGGCCCTTTGGTCATCCCAGAACAGCTGTTCCTCCACCCAGGTGCACCGACCTGCCATGGACTGGAGGAGCTGCTCCAGGATGCCCAAAGGGCCAGTCTTGTGACTCCTGCAGCTTTGGAATATGGGACCAACTTCCCCACCAACGTCAGCATGCCACCCCAGGGCGGATTTCCCTCCCTCACCATTGGTCTTACCTTCCAGTTCCAGCTTGCATAGCTCTATTCAAGGTAAGGTTTGCACTCGGCCAAAGGGTGGGGGTCAGCGGGTGGGCAGGCCATGTGGGCGGCACAGCCTTGTGTTCCCATGTAGCCTGGATTAATTGCTTTGGGGGGGGGGACATTTCTCTGTGGACCACCCAAATTTTCTGAAGAACCACCAGTGGTCCCTGGCCCACTGGTTGGCAACCACTGCACTACATTGATAAAGGATAAATGTAAAAAATAGATTTAAAAATTTAGAGGAAGGAACCAGATAAAAGAAAAACTGCAAAAAGCAAATAAAGAAACAAAAGATAATTAAAGGCCCTGTCACACTGGCCGATGGATGCAAAACGTTTGTAAAAAGGACACAGCGGATGAGAAAAATGTTCCTTCTGTTGTTATCCACTCTCAAAAGGGGCAAAAATTTGCATAACCAGAGCGGACAACACGGAGAGGAATGGACGGGGGGAGGACCTAGGGCGCATGGAAAGCGGATGCGGAATGGAAGCCTAGCGGATGGAAGCGGATGAGAGTGGATAGGTCCCCTCTGCAAACGTTTTTTCCATTTTTATGCTTTGTTTGCGAGCTGCATCCGCTTTCATCCTTTCTCCATCCATGCTACTAACGCTGCGCGTCCGTTCCGCGTCCGTTCCGCTTCCTTCCTGCGTCCGTTTACCACTGGAGCGGATTTGAGTTGCGCAGATGCACAGCGGATGCCTAGCGGATATAGCGGATGCGTAACGGATGACAACGGATGCAGAACGGATGTCCCCCGGATGCCTAGCAGATGCAGAACGGACGCGTTGGATACATTTTCCGCTCAAAAGTTTTGAGCAGCTCAAAACCTTTTGAGCGGATGAAATGTCAATAGACGGATGCTGGACGGATAGAGAGGAAGCAAAACGGAGGCAGTGAGTACAGAACGGAAGCATCGCGTTAACCAACGGATGGCAAGTGTTTCTCTCCGTTTTACATCCTCTTTCCATCCATTGGTGCAGTGTGACATAGGCTTAAAGAAGCAACTTCTGATCCAACTGTATACTCAATTTGTGAAGACAGGAAGAAGATGTAATTGAGGCTGGGTGTGCAGCAGGATTATTAAATAAGCAATGATGAAGAAACACTGGAATAATCACAATAGAGAAATAGATTGTAAATATGACAGCAATAAAGAGAAAATTGACCTGTCTTGTTAACACAAAAGGTATTTTTGCAAAAGACTGGCAAACTTTTATAGACTTTTGGCTGAAAAATCACAAGATGATTTCTGGATACATTGACTGAGAAAAAAGGTTAAATATAGGGTAGAAAGAATTTCCATCATGTAATTTTAAAATCAGAGAAGGGATCATAAGTTTGTTTGTAATGGCTGTAAATACAGGTGAAACTTTTCACAATATTCTAATTTTCTGAGATTGTGGATTTGGGGTTTTCATGAGCTGTAAGCCATAATCATCTCAATTATGACACATCATGGCTTGAACTATCTTTCTTTGCATGTAATGAGTCTATCTCATATCTTAGGTTCACCTTTTAAATTGCATTAATGAAATAAATGAACTTTTGCACGATATTCTAGTTTTTCGAGTTTCACCTGTATATAGAGAGACACATTATCTTTCTGCCCCCTGCAGGAACTATTCTTTCTCAGAAGTGCTGCAGTCTGTGAAGTAGTTTCTAAACCACCAGATGGTAGTATAACAATGGAAGAAATTTGGAGCCTGGAAGGGGATAGAAGCGTTGGCCAATAACAAGTAGACAAATCCTCAAAGAGAGCTAAAAAGCCGCTACAGAGAGTTGAGTTGCTAAACTCACAATGTCCCCCAGCTATCATTATGAGGACTAGATAGTTGATTTAAGGCTTTAAGATGATAATCACCTAAAGAGGAGGAGGGGGTAGAATTGGGATTAGAATATGGAGTAGAACCAAGAAAAGTTAGCTCATCTCAACGATGGGATTCATTTTTTAAAAATATAGGTTCTGTGAGTGTGGCTTGCTGGGCATGGCATGGCTTGGTTTGCATGGCAGGGGAAGGATATTGCAAAATCTACATTTCCACCCCACTCCTGGGGAAGGATACTATAAAATCCCCATTCCCTCCCCACCCCACAAACCTGCTTTCCAGCTCCATTCTCCTGCACAGAGCAACAAAACAAGACCCAGCCGATCAGCTGGGACTCAGGAGTCAGAGAATAGATGGGGTTGGTGGAGCCATTCAGAAGTGGTATTTGCCAGTTTTCCAAACTACTCAAAATTTCTGCTACTGGTTCTACAGAACTGGTCAGAACCTGCTGAATAACACCTCTGGCTCATCTCATCTCCATGGGGAAAGTGGAGGTAGATGTGTTGACCTCATATTACTTGTACTGGCATTCCGATGAGCAACCAGGATTTGGAATCTGTCACCAATTTGCAAGGGTTGGATATCTCTAAAGCTAAGACAATGAGGAGAGGGTTTCTTTAATTGGAGAATACATGGCAAAAGGTTGGATCCTTCAAAAGTGGGAATTGGAATAGCCAACTGGCTTCTTCTTCTTCTTCTTCTTCTTCTTCTTCTTCTTCTTCTTCTTCTTCTTCTTCTTCTTCTTCTTCTTCTTCTTCTTCTTCTTCTTCTTCTTCTTCTTCTTCCTCTTCCTCCTCCTCTTCCTCTTCCTCCTTCTGTCAGGTTGGCGATCCTATTTTTATCAACAGCCACACAAAAAAGTGCTGCTTTTGTCCAAACCCGGTCCCTTAGATTTTGAAGCCACAATATTCTTCTTCTGCCTGGACCTCATTTGCCTTCAGTCTTTCCTTGGAGGATTAAGTGAAGGATGCTGTATTTTTCCTGGTGTCGCATCACATGTCTAAAATATTTTAACTTTTGCTTCATTATGGTTTTGATGATTTCCCTTGGTGGCTTATCATCTCCCCATTTCAGATTTTGTCAACCCAGTTTATATGCAACAGCCACCTGTAAATTTTCATATCAAATGCTTCGAGTGTCTTCAAGTGGCTTTCTGTCAGAGACCAACTCTCTACCCTTTAGAGCAGGATAGAAAAGATGCAGCATCTAACAAGCCTGGTTTTCAATCTTAAGCTGATGTTATGATTGCAGAAGACCTTTTTCATTTTGAAGAATGCTGTTCAAGCTTCCTCTATCCTTGTCTTTACTTCAGGCCTCATGTCCCCAGTTTTCATGTAAATTAGAACCGAGATATGTGATCCTTTCAACTATTTCTACTAGTATTCCTTCCAAATTTATCAGTGGTAAATGAATGGGTTGTTTGCTGTGGCTAAATTTTGAAAAGGAGTGGAATGGAGAGTCCACTAGAGCAAGTCATCCTGATGATTGACCCAGAAGTGAAGGTAGATGACATTCTGCTTCCATGGACCCTGCAACTAGCTCTTCATGACTGACCAGTTGTGTACTCATATTTATTTAAAACGATGAAGATAGGAAGCAAAAACAGGCAATGCAAAGAATCCAGGAAGGCTCCTTTACAACAAAGTGACTCCCACTTTACCCAAAATTTTAGTTGATAAAGACATTCAGGTCAGTATAGAGTTGGTCTGAGTCTGTTTTTCATAACTTTCCCAGATTATCTGATCAAAATTGTCATCAGTGGTGAAAGTCTTCTTGGTGGTTCCTTGATTAGGCAGGGAAAGACACTTATATATAAACAGAGGGAAAACCTCACTACATTCTGTCACTGATGAGGTTACTCACTGGGTCATGAAATGTCTGTAAGAAAATGGCCACACTTGCAGAGCACCAAGGACACCACAATTCAACCCTGAGCTACAAATATTCTAAGCTTAGTTGTTGCTAATCCTGGTGCATATCTGATTCCACAGATCATATGCTAATCCTGGTGCATATCTGTGGAATCAAGATAACACCGATGTCTGTACCTTCCTTCCTTCCTTCCTTCCTTCCTTCCTTCCTTCTGTCTCTTTCATTCTTTCTTTTCCTTCCTTTCCTCCCTGGCTCTTCCTTCTTTCCTTCTTCTTTCTTCTTTCCTTCTTTTATGACCCT
This sequence comes from Laticauda laticaudata, assembly GCA_004320025.1. Lineage (NCBI taxonomy): Eukaryota > Metazoa > Chordata > Lepidosauria > Squamata > Elapidae > Laticauda > Laticauda laticaudata. Next base: position 1,945 of record BHFT01014702.1, on the reverse strand, counting down.
TCCTTCCTTCTCTTTCATTCTTTATTTTCCTTCCTTCCTTCTGTCTCTTTCATTCTTTCTTTTCCTTCTTTCCTCCCTCCCTTCTTTCTGAAATCAGGTCGAAGCTGGAGGCCTGCCAACCTAGCCTGTGAGTCCTTCATCACTTCTAGGCCAGTGCAGACAGAGCTATTGAGTCACTGTGAGGGTAGCTGAGAGTGACTCAGCCTTTTCTTCTCTGTAAGATGAGAACAGTAATGATGTTTTTACCTTTTCTTTTGGTCAGAAAAAGAAAGCATCTAAGGGGAATCAGAAGCAAGCTGTGCTGCCAGAGAAGCTGATTAGTAGGCTGGTCCATGTCCTTTGGACCAGGAGGGCTGTAACCAGGGAAATAAGCCATGCAGGTCCATGGCTCGGTTCATAAAACAGGACTAATTCCCTCTGTTCTTCCCCCTTCATATACTCGCTCACCCTTGTGAGTCTCTCTCTCTCTCTCTCTCTCTCTCTCTCTCTCTCTCTCTNTCTCTCTCTCTCCCTCTCTCTCTCACTCTCTCTCTCTCTCCCTCTGTCAAGGCTCCCTTCTTGGACCTGGGAAAGGACCTCACCCTGTGATGCAATTCTCAACAAACAAGTTTGAAGAAGCAGGAGATCTTTTTATTCATCAATGTAAAAATCCCAGGTTGCATGAATTCCAGGAGCAAAATTACTTGGAGATTTGATTCAATTTTCCTGAAGTTACAATAAAATAAAAAAGGTACATGGAAATCTTTGTTTAGCTGCCTATGTGTGGGTGTTTTTCTATCTCTATGGCTTCTCTGATTATTCTGTTGTTGAAGTGTTCGGTTTTGGCAATGGTGTTCTGGTATTTTTAAAGTCAATTTTTCATGTCCTTGGCTTTTGAGGTGTTGGACAGGGACAGAGGTCCCAGTTCTTCTTTTGTCTTGATTAGTTTCTTTGTTCTCCTTTCAATGCGTGCACACTATATCTTCTGCTTAATTTGTCCGATGTATGTAGGTCGGGGCAGCCAGTGCAAGGGATTTCGTATTACATCCTGGCTTTCGGAAGAAAAGCCAAGTTATTCGGGAGTACCGAATAACAAAGATCCACACACTATATATCTATGTATGTACTGTATGTATGTATGTATGTATCGTATGTATGTATGTGTGTATGTACTATCATAGAGTAATAGATATATATATATATATAACTATATCTCTATATATACTATATATATTATAGTATATATTATGTGTTGTGGCTGGTGTGTTTTTTTAAGCTCTCGCGTCCATCAGATACTTATCATGTTGCTGTTTAGCTTCTGCCTATCGGGTATTTATCCACGTCTTGTTATTCGGCGATTAAAGTGTAGCTCATTCTCAGTTCTGCTTAAGAGTTGTAGCAACACGTCCTTCAGCAGGAAATCTTCATCTGCCACTCATCTCCAGGCTTCTGCATGGAAGGTGTCTCACCAGTTCCTTCTGTTTTCACATCTTGAGGACTGGCTATTTCTGATTGGCTATTAACCTGGGTTCTGTGCTTCATTGGGACTTGGAGTTTGTTGATTGGTGTTTCTGGTTTCTTCTAGTGCCTGTTCTTGTGGCCTCTTGATTTGGCTGGCAGCACTCTGTTCTTGTGTTGGAGGACTTTCACATGCAGCTTAGGCTTCGTGTGAAAGTGGATGGCTGCTATTTCATCAGCAAGCTGGGTTTCACCTGAGGTGCCTGGTGGGGTGTTTGAGTTGGAGGACATCAGAGGGAGTCCTGTCTGTGCTCAGGCTGTTTGTCTGTTTTGGTTGGAGATCTTTCGATTGAGAGTGCGGCTTCCAAATCGTTGCAGTCTGCTGGAATCATCCTTCTTATTACATGCTGTCAGGTCTTTGTCAATTCTATGGCTTCTCTGATTGATTCTGTGCTGCGGTTTTTTAGTTGCTAGGGTTTTGGTGCCACTTGAAGTTGATGTTGTGGGA